>JAKOGH010000794.1:0-135341 GCA_024811115.1 Terana coerulea
CTCTTCGCGTCCTACACGAGACATCAGAAAAGCGGGGCAGACTGGTCGGTTCGGGAGTAGACGGGGGACGGGTAAGCTCACCTGCCACACCCCGCCTGTCGTGCATGCCATCTACCATGTATGTGGCGTGTATTTTGGGATTCGGATTGAGGCGTTGACGAGATGCACAGTATCACTATGAAGTGACCTGTTCAGTGGAAATATAGAACGGACCTTGGAATCATGTTGGGGATAATGTCTACATGCGCCTCACGTCCTTCAGGCCCTGGAGGTATGTTTCGGATCAGGCGATAACCGTCAGCGCAAAGCAGAGAGCGCGCACTGCTTTCATAGCAGAGCACCTTCAAATTAGCACGACATTCCCAGAAGCTTCTTGAATGCTACTTATCAGTGGTGGATAGAGTGCCGAAATGAGACCCTGAACGCCCTGAAACCGATGATGGCGGCACTAGTGCCAGCTTTTGACGGCTGTCTTTGGCAGCTGGGGCGCGGGCGGGAGGCGAAGATCAGACCGAGAAGCCAGGACGGGCGATGTGATTAATATTGGTGGTGGCGGTAATAGTGGTACTTGTGGTAGGGTAGCGGTAGCAATGACGGTGATGATGGATGCTGGGCGCGTTGATGCAAATATGGACCTGAGCGGATCAATGATACGCTTGATGCGTCACAAAGCTGAAGCCAGCGCGCTCAGAGTCGGCCAGAACGACTGGCTAGTGAGTAGCCCGGAGCGCAGAGACGACGAAAAAATAAAAGCGCACTGTTGCACCACAAATTGTGTTAGAGAAAAATGCTTCCTGCATCTATATGACGACGTCTTGTACCAGTGAGAAAGACTTTGAAGCCGGTTTCGTCGCGGTCTGCGCAAGGTCTGCGCGTCGATAATTGATAGAGTGTCAATTTTGCTGAATGGATTTGCTGTAAGAACATGTGTTGTACTTTCCGCGAGCATGTATGAGATTTCAGAACTACTTGCAGCGGACGATGAGTGTCTCAAAGGCTGGACCAAGCCGGTGCCGGCATTTGCCGATTGTTTGACCATGTTTGAATCGAAAGATGATGCCTACCTCATTTGGATGTGGGGCTTGCTTCTAAACATCCATCATGCTGTCGAAAGGTCTCAGACCCCGGCAACCCCTTCACCTTGCAGCCGCGCAAAATGGTATGCAAAATTCCAGGGCTCTGCAGGTCGAAATTCTCACTTGCCACAAATTAATTAGATGTGGTTTTAATAAGCACAGGCCTGACGGCGGAGCAGGACCCTGGAAAATCCCTATAAAGGTTAGGGCAAAACCGGCCAAAATCGGACCTTCGATGTGCGGACAATTTTGGGCCCAAATGTCCGGATTCCGGGGAGACATAGCAAAAGTGCGAACTGTTGTCCGGATGACCGACAGACCTCAAATTTCGCGATTTTTGTCCGGACAACCGAAAAAATCGCTAACAATTGCTAAAAATTCCTAAAATCGCGAATCTGGTGTTTGAATGCTTACTCAGTCTGGTGAAGTACCATACAACTATCGCTAGCGAGATCAGACAAGATATATCTCGTGAAAGTGCGAAAAGCAAATGACTATCCTTAAGGCCATGGGCTCACGGGTTTCAGCAAGCCCTCAACCTCTTGTGCTCTCGGTCGCGTCACTTTGGTTGTTCATGTAAAGGTTTGGCATCAGCGCAATTTATTGCGATCTGTATAAAATACCTACCAAAATGAAGGCAGAACGCAGGCGAGGAGTTACCGAGAGCGGGTCAAGCTCTGCGCTTGCCGTGACGCCGCCGTGCTGGATATGGGTGGTCGTGCGATGCCGTGACGTGCCGACATTGGCCCAAGCTACTACGGATAGTCATCCACCATGATCCATGTTTGATTCTACGCTAATTCTACACCGCAAAACTTCGAACGCGGGTGTTGCGTAGGGCTTCACACAACGGCCCCGGGGCCTGCACCATCAACCATCAAATTGAAGACCGGACATGCGGGAGACCTTCCGCACACGGCATGTCTGGTGTGCGGACGATGTCCCGACTTTGGCCGCCATTTTGAGCAATTCTTGTCCGGATTTTCGGGCGGCCTCCGGCCGCCATGGCCAACCAGTGTCCGGACTTTGCCCTAACCTTTAGAGGGATTTTCCAGGGTCCTGGCGGAGCACCCTGCCGCACAGGTCACGTCAAAAAGGCCATCTATCGACGCCACCGCATGGGAACCTCATGTGGTAGTCGCAGAAAGATACAAAGCGCTGTGTCACCCTCTCCGACCGTACCACCTCGCGTCTGCACACGGAGCCAGTACGTCTCGTATTTCCCTTCGGCCGGGGTCATGTTGATGTTCAAAATTTAGTATAACACCGTCAGAGAACGTACCAGCCGTTACAATCGCCACTTCTCACCAAATAGCCGCAAGATTCATCCTGCCCTATTTTTGGTGAGTTTCCTCTTCTACTCAATGATCACGCTGACTGAGTTCTCCTTCGGTAACGACGTCTTGACAGCTCGACCACACCGGTTGCACAAGATCTCATACGTGCATCACGAATATAACGTACAAGCCGGTCGTAGTGAGTGACATTATCTCTTCGTAGCCGTAGTTTTGATCGTCTTTACATAGGCCCTTTGCCTCGCTCCCGCTGTCAACTAGCGAGCTCGTTGGACCCCTGCCGCTGTCATGGCTGAGTCCAAGAAACGAAAACTGGAAGATATCGAGGATGAGGAAGGCCCCCTACCGTTCGTCGGATAATATCTTCCTCTCTCGATCCATGCTCTGACATTACGCGTATCTTACAGTGCTTCGTCAGACCAAGTCGACTCTGCTGGAAGACAAGCTAAATCCCGGCGTATGGATACTGACGATCTCTTAGCACGGGATGCGGAGCCTATTGCAGTGGACAATGACCTGCAAGACGATAACAAGGGAGAACATGAAGGCCGCGACGCGGAGGAGGTTCACGCGGAAGCGTCATTGGCGACAAGGAGAGACCTCGCATTCGATGCCACCCACTTCCCATTTCCCGCATCCACGCATCTATCTACAACATCGACCTCTACGAGCAACTCAGATGACCGTGTCGATTTGTGCAGGCAGAACGCCGCCGAATGTCCCCACGATGATCCAAGGCAGTGGTCTCTTCGCCTGTCCCTTGCTCGCTCCCTCCGAGAGCGCTTTGTCAACCTTCACGAGCTGCGGGATCTTCAGGAATGCGTGGATCTCTACCATGAGCTCATGTACTCCGTGGGAGAGCCGGGGTCCGGGAGCAAGACCGAAATCGTTTCCGAGCTGGCCGCCGTCCTCCTCTTGCGCTTTGCTGAGACGAAGCAGTCTGAAGACCTGAATTTGTGCATCTTGTACTGCGAGGAAGTTCTGTCCCCTGAATCCGATGGAGATGATGGCAATGCGGATGATCAGCGGCATTGGGAGGTGGCTGGTGCGGACGACATAGAGCGCTGGTCCATCCTTCGGTCTCTTTCCCAAGCTCAGCATGCGCGTTTCAATCATAGCCGCGACGCCGGCGACTTACAAGCGTGTATCGACCAATACCACGAGCTTATCTATGCCTGCGATGAACTCGATCCCGAAACCAAAGCCGAGGTTCTATTGCATCTGTCCGACGCCCTGCATTCCCGGTTTCTCTTCACACGCCAGTCAGAGGACTTGGAGCTATGCAAGCTTTACAACGAGGAGGCTTTGAACTTATCGACCATAGCCGACTCCGAACGCTCTACTGACCTCCGCCACCTTGCTGTCAAGCAACTTGACCGACTCGCGCAGGTTCAGAGCGGCTACCTGGACCGCTCAGAGGAACCAGGGTCTTCTTATGTTGGAGGGAGTGTAGAGCAATGGCGGGAACGCCTAGCCTCTGCCAACCTGAGGGTGACGGCTACGTGCTTTGTATAAGGAGGCTTGCAGAGGGACTCTCCGTACGCTACTTGCACAGCCGCAATGTAGCAGATCTCCAAGAAGGCATCGAGCGATATCAGGAAATCCTCCCCAGGACTCTAGACGCATCGAAGTACTACAACAGGTCGCATACTCTAAACAACCTTGCCAGCTTGCTGTGCTTCCGCTTCGCAATATTTAGACAGCCTCAAGATCTCGACAGCGCCGTCACACTTTACCGCGAAGCGACATCCCTGCTTGAACCCAGTCATCCCCAGCGGTCGCCGATGCTCCATGCGCTAGCAGATACCCTAGATACTCGATTTAAAGCCATGGGAAATCCTCGCGACACGGACGAATGCATTGAGGTGAATCGCAATGCCTTGCCCCTGGCTCAGGACGAGCTTCGCATCTCTATTCTCCACGACTTGATTCAGGCACTGCTCAACCGAGGTCTCGGCGTCGGCATCGGCATGTTGGACGGCGGAGGGTTCAAGACCTTGACGACTGCATCGCATACAGCCATCAAGCTCTGGAACTCGATCGGTCAAATGTCACCAAGGTGATATGCAACGAATGCCTGATGGGTGCACACATTCTCCGGTACAGTCGACTCAAGGAGATACAAGACCTTGATCATTGTGTCTCATATGGCTTTGAGCTGCTATCCATCGTAGCCCATAGGTCATGATCAACGTCCCCGATGCCTCCAGATGCTGGCAAGCGCTCTCCTTGCTCGAAATGGACGCCTAGCCAAGCTCGAAGATGTGGACGACTGCATCAAATTCAGTCGCGAGGCCTTATCCCTCATTCCGTCGGTCGGACATGCCGCTCGTCATGGCATTCTCAGCTGTTTGAGCGGGGCACTTGTAGTGAGGTTTGAGACCTTGGGAGAAAGGCAGGATATCGATGACGGCATTACGTGCATACGCGAGGCGTTGTCGACAGATTCGCGCTTGTACTCGTTTGTCTTCGATCATCTCAAGGACCTAGCTGACGCGCTGCACACACGATTCAAGCACTACGGGCAGCTGCAAGATATCGACGAATGCATCATGCTGCGACGACAACGGTTGCCGCTGCCGCCCACGATAGGCACCGACCAGTGCGACTTCATTCTTAAACTCGTGATGGCCGTTTCGGGACGCTCGCGGCAGACTGGGCGTATGGAGGATCTCGAGGAGGTCGTTACACTTAATCAGCAGGCGTTGGCGTGCTGCCCTCTTGGAGATTCGAGAAAGACCGCAATCCTACTCGGTCTCGCGATAGCTCTGCACCAACAATTCGAACGATTTGGGCAAGACCATGATCTCAGCGACAGTATAGAGACCTGCCGAGAAGCCCTCTCGCTTTGCTCACCTGACAATGCCAACCGATGCTGGGCGCTGAGCAGCCTAGCTGTTGCGCTGTCATCTCGATTCGAGCAACACGGGAACCAAGAGGATCTCGACGGGAGCATTCGAATTAACCAGGAGGCAGTTTCTCTCGCTGTCGATCGCGATCCCATCGAGAGAGCCGGGATTCTTGCCAATTTGGCCAACAGGTTAGAAGCCCGATTCTGGCTACTACGGCAACATCAGGATTTGGAGGATTGTATCGCGTACCATCGTGAGTCCGTATCTATGCGGACCCCGGAACAGCCGGAGTACGCCAGTGCTGTGTACAACTTACTAGTATCTGCGCTGCTCATGCCGATAGTTCGAGGAGATCCTGCCGCCGCCTTTATTATAGCTGCCACCCAACCTGAGCTCACCACGGGTAGGAAGCTCATGGACCACTGCGTCGCATTCAGCCGTGAGGCGTTGTCCCTTCACTCGACCGACCACATCGGTTTACCCATGATGGTTCAATGCCTAGCGCTGTCACTATACGCCCGCTTCGCCTACACTCTGGACTCTGCGGACTTGAATGAGTGTATGCAAATTCTGGAGTCGTGCGCAACCAATGCCCGCTACACCAGCAATCCTTTCAGTAAGCTACAAGCCGCGCTCATGTGGACAGGTCTAGGACTCAGGGCAGACCACTCTTCTACGCTATCAGCATTCCAAGCAGCGACGGTACTTCTCGAACGGTTCCTCCTATTCCATCCCACCTTGGAAATGCAGCATCAGGTACTCTTCAAGACAGGCAACTCTATCCCTGTGGACGGAGCAGCGTATGCCATTGCCGAGGGCAACTACGCCGCTGCAATCGAACTACTCGAACATGGCAGAGCGTTACTTTGGTCTCAAGTGCGTCGCCTGCGGTCACCGCTTCATCTCCTCGAGGGCCAGGACGAATCTCTGAGACACGAGTTTGAGCGGACGGTGCGGGCACTGGACCGGCTGGGTACAAAAGAAAGCCCGTTCGGTGAGCCAGCCTACAACGGGGCGCGCCAGTCTACGGCCATCAATCTACCCTCGGACGCTTTTGGGGACATGTTGAAAGAAAGGCGGGAGCTGATGACTACGTTCGACGCACTTACCGAGCAGATCCGCACGAAACCGGGCCTTGCTGACTTCCTCAAGTTGCCGAGCTTCGAGGCCCTCAAAGGCGCAGCCATCGAAGGACCGGTCATCATGGTTAACCATAACCAGCGCGTTTCTGACGTGCTGATTATACTGCATGACCGTGATCCTGTGCGTGTGCCCCTGGATCCCTCATTTTACAAGACAGCAAAGGAGCTTGCCAGAGACCTCCTCGAAGCGCGCCAACAGCTTGGGAACAAACCAAAAGCGTACAATGCCACGTTGAAAACCACTCTAGCGACCCTCTGGGATGTGCTAGCCGATCCTGTGGTTCAGAAGCTAAGGGACGATTTGGGCTTTCCATATGGGACGCGCATTTGGTGGTGTCCTACCTCCGATCTATCCTCCCTACCTCTTCATGCTGCCGGCCCCACCCCCAACACTCGCGACGGCAGCAAACATGAAACCGTATATCTGTCGGATCTCTACACCTGCTCGTATACCCCAACGCTTGCCGCTCTCATCGAGTCTCGTTCGAACGCGGTTTCCGAGGCAACGCCACGGACATCCACGCTACTGGTCATCGCTCCGGACGATGGTTCGCTACACTGTGTAGGAGAGGAGGTCGCCGCTCTTGAAAGCTTGAGGGACCGAATGAATGTCGAGGTCCTGCGCAAAAACGACGCGAATCCGGAAGCGGTTACCGGCGGTCTTCAGGGACATTCTTGGGCTCACTTCGCATGCCATGGCCATCTGGTGCCGGGGCACCATTCCAATCGCACTTCGAGCTGTGGGACAACACGCCGCTCTCGCTCCTCGAAATCATGAAGTCCCGCGCGCCGAACGCCGAATTCGCATTCCTGTCGGCGTGCCACACCGCCGAGCAGACGGAGGGAAGTGCATCCGAGGAGGTTCTGCACCTTGCCGCTGCCATGCAGTTCGCCGGCTTTCGCAGTGTGGTGGGTACGATGTGGCAGATGAGAGATGAGGATGGGCCGACGATGGCGAAGTATTTCTACGAGGAGATGTTCAACGACAGGACGGACAAATACCCGTTGGAGGTTGGATATAGGAGGGCAGCGAGGGCTTTGCGGACGGCTACGAACCGTTTGAGGCATGACTTGAAGAAGAGCGAGCTTGAGAGATGGGTGAACTTCATACATATAGGAGCTTGATGGATAAGTTTGTTCTTTCTTTTCCTTACAGTCACTCGACATCTTGTATATGCCTCCCCGATGATCACTCTATACCACGGACCAGCTAAGGTTACGCAATGAAATACGACAGTTTCTCTTGGGTATATCTGTGACGTCGACAGGGCTTCTGCACAATTAGTTCCCCGCATGCAGCAATTTGCTGAAGCTGCTATAACGTTAGCACGTTAGCGCATACTGTAGTCGCATGCAAGCATTTTGGAAGAATGCTCCCGAAAGGAGGGGCGATACAAAATCCAATCTTGTTCAAGTGAACGTGGAGGGAGTGTTGAACAAGTAATGTATGTATTGCGCGTGTTGTATGCAGATTGAATACATGGTCAAGAAAAAGAAGGTGTCGCTACTGGATAATCTCGCTGCGGCAAAGAGGGCAGCTCGAGCTGTGGCTAGTATTAAACCACTGGAGTGAACTGCGTGAGCGGCATTCGCGTTGAAAAATGAGGAGACACACCTTGTATAGACACCCTGCATGGAATCGGTTTTTGCATGTCTTACATGGCTTCTTAGGCAAGCTGTTGTCCATCGCACTAATCATGCTGTGTGCACGCGCATTCAAAGAACATGTGAGTACGGTTACACGATAAAGAAGGTAAAGAACGTACGAGTAGCAAATCGCGCACTCGGACTGGCCCTCGAAGTGCGAGACGACGTTCTTCTTGAAGAAAGCAAGGCCATCGACTATGCTCCCGCCCTACATCGCAGACACAATCTTGTCAGCGATCCGTTGTAGAATACCGTAAAATGGAGAAAGAGCATACGCGGAATGTTAGGATTTGCTGTACACCGAGCACCCAGCTGCGCCAACGCTCCTCCGTAACTCCGACCCGTGCCGTGTCAGTCACCTCCACCGGGTGCAGCGGCCAGTCGCCGGGCAGCCGCAGCTTCAGCTCCAGCTGATACTCGTCCACCGCGTACGCCGCAGTCACCTCATGAATTGCGCTCGCGACTTTGACGGTGAGGTTCGGGTCCGCGAGGTCCGCCGCGGCGACGGGGTCCTTGGCGAGCGCGAGCTCCGCGCGCAGGAGCGCCGGCGAGAAGTGGGTGGCCGTGTACGCCGCGAAGGTCGCCGTCAGCTGGCGATCGCGGCACTCGGCGAGCCAGCTGCGCACCAGCCCGGGAACCACGCGTAGGGCACGGAAGTAGAGGTGCGCGGCGAGCAGTGGGAGGCGAAGCGGTGTGTCGGGTGAGGTCACTAGATGTAAATAAAAGGTTAGTATGAAGTGTAAGAGAAGGAGAAGGAAAAGGCATACAGTCGAGGTAGAACTCGTCGACGGCCCAGATGTCAAGTTTGAATGCACGAGCAATACCAGCGTACAGCCCAAGGGCGTCAAATACATGTGGGAGGAGATGTGCGCTGAGCAGGTTCTCCCGGCGGAGGTGGTTGACGTACTCAACCTTCACCTTCAGAGACTATCGCATCGAGCGACGTGAGCATGCAAAGGAGGATAGAAAGTATGGCACTAACGGCGTTAGCGAAGAGATCGAACACGAGCATCCAAGCGAGCGCTTGACCGAAAAGGACTTGCTCGCGCGCAGGCGCGGCACTTCCTCATCCGGCATGCTCGCCTGCAGCAGTTGCACCAGCTCAAGCGGCAGGTCAAGCGACACCGGGTTCTCGGACTCGACGCTTGCCTCGAGCACGAGGTGCTCCGTGTACTTCGCCGCGGACGCCTGCAAGACCTTGTACGACATCTTCGGCACGTTCTCCGATGCGTCCAGCAGCAGATGGCACATCTACAGATGCACGAGTAGTTAGGGGTGTCGGAGGGTGAAAAGAGGAGCTGACCTTGGAGATGGTGTCTTTTGTCGACGACGCTGTCTGGCAGGTCCTGGATCACCGTCAGCGCCAGCTCACGACACATTCTTAGTGGAACATCGACTGCTTCCTCTGAAACATCATCTCAGTTCGTAATTCTTAGAACACGAATGCGACTTACCTATTTTCTGAACGACGAGGTCGCGCACCAACGTGAGCACGGTGGTCCGGCGCTCCCCCACGCAGCGCGCAGAGCCTTGTTCGTCGACGCCAGATCCTCGATGGCGATGACCAGCTCCAGCGTCCGATGCAGCAGTGGCAGCGTCGTGGGGTCGGTGAGGGAAGAGTTCTGAACAGATGTCAGACAACTGCGTACTGATTTTTGGATCTTTCGCATGGCGTACCTCGAGACTGTTCTCCACAATGTCGAACATCAAATCCCAATGCGCCCCGGGCACGCTCTGCAGAATCGGCGCCAGATGCCTGAACATGGTCGTCATCTGGAACTCCACCTCCTCGCCCACGTCCTCGTCGGCGGCAATCCACTGCTGACATGTCTTCAGCATGTTCACCGCGCGCGGCGTCGGCAGAAACACGACGTCCGAGCCCGGGTCCGGCGCGGCCGCCGATAGGCGGCGTAGTAGCCATAGCCCTTCTGTGTTCGCACGCGATGCGGGGACGCCGAACACCCCCGCCGCGCACTCGTTGCGCAGCCGGTCGAGCCGTGGAGGCTCTGGTGCGTACTGCGTGACGGAGTAGATGATCGCCAGGGGAGGCCCTCGGTGCTGCACGGCGGTTCAGTGCATGTGCGCCATCTCAACAATGGACGGACATACCTTTCCTCTCAACGCTGCGCGCAAGTACAAGGAATTGGTCCGCGTCTGCTTTGCTCGCGTTCGAAAGAACGTGCTGCAGCACCGCGTGTAGTATCCGCGCCTCCCGGACACTGTCCGCAGTGGGGTCGACGAGCCCCGCGAGCAGCTGCTCTACACCGTCCGCCTCCGGGGCCGCCTTCCCGCCCGTGAGACGCGGTAGCACGCGCGCGAACCACTGCTCGTCCACGAGGGTCGACACCAAGTACGCCGCAAGCCTGTCTACCTTCGCGACGACCGCTTCCAGGTCCGTCCTGCTGGTCTGCTTGCCGAAGACGGCGCTGGGCACGGACGGGGCATACAGGACGTCCTTCGCGTACAGCGCGAGTGCCTCGAAGTGCCGCAATGCCCACGCGTGCTCTTTGGCGGCGTCGCGGTCGAGAAGGTGGTAGTGCAGGAGGGCCGAGACGATGCGGGCGTATGCGGAGAAGCCGAAGCGATCCACCTCTGGCTGCGGCTCGGCGGCATCCTCGTCCCAGTCGCCCAGGGAGGACCAGGGGGTCAATGGCTGCGATGCTGACGTGCGAAGGGTACGCCGGCAATACGCTAAGCATGTCGTCCAACTCTGCCTTACTGGGGAATATGCCTGCCACTACGTCAACTGTCGAATGCTGGGTGCTCGCTGAAAGAACTTGGATTAACCGAGGTGGCCTGCGGAAACCTCGTCAGTACGCATCCACAGGTTGCACCAAAGAACTCACTTTACAGACGCAGAGCAGTCCAACAAAATCTCCTGTAGTCGCTGCTGCAAAATCGCATATACGTTCCGTCTCAGTTCCTTCGACAGCCTATCGGAGTACTGCACGAAGAGCTCGCCGGCAGCGCGGCTTTGTGTCGCATCGAACTGTACGGATCCCTCGAGCGCCGGAGAAACATTGGCGAGCAAGAACAAGTCTGGGAGGATCCCTATGATGTCGTCTTCGATTAAAGCAAAGGTAGCGCCCAGAGGCACTACGCCGAGAAGGGCGAGGATGCCACCCAACGAGCCTGAGGCGATGTCCTTGTCCCGAATACATGCTTGGATGTGCTGCATCAGGGTTGAGCAAACGGTGGACACGACGCCCTTGAAGCAGCTCTCGAGGATGAAGTAGCCTAGAATTATATTGAGCTAGACATCAAACAGTCCAGTGATCGGAGTGCATTGCTTACGATACGAAGCCAGAATACGCCTCAGCGCCTCCAGATCCTTCCCACTTCCTTCTTTACCACTCAGAGCGGATACCAGCAGCTGGCCCACAATGTCGTCCAGCTCGTCGCTCGCAGGCCGCAACACGTCGGGCAGCGATCCGTCCTCTGCAGCTCGTAATAAGGGTTGCAGTAGGGCCGACGCCTCGTCTGGGTGCTCTTCCACCGCTTCGAGAATAGTTTGCCATAGCTCTGTGCGAAGGTTATCGGCGTTGCGATGAGAGAGATAAATGAGTAAAACATCAGGGCAGAGGTTAAGCAACCGATACGAGTGCTTCAGACATGTCGAGTCGATGGCCTGAAAAACATGGGGATTTGTGAGGGTGCCAATCGAGGAAGTGGAAGCATTACTCACCGAAGCCAGACTTTCGTCACCAAATATCTCTGCACCGAAGCTGTCCAGAATGTTGACCAATGAATTGAGGCGTGCTGAGTCCACCGACACAGTCTCATCCTGGTTAAGTATCTCATCGAAACGCAGAATCGAGGAATACACGACATCGTTGATAAGCTGGTCATTTGCCTTTGCAAGCTTGCTGTCGGCTCGTGTTGAGGATCGAAACACCTTCAGCGTAGAGGGAACAAGAGAGGGTACTCCTTGTTGCGAGGTGAGGAAGCTGTACCTTGATAGCGTCGCTCAATACGCGCCAGGCTGCATCAAAGAGATCTGAGTGCAGGGGTAAGCGCAGCTCCAGGAAGCCAAGGGAGATCTGCTAGACGCACCCTCGTCAATTTGCTGCAAAGCCGAGAATGTGCTAATCAGCGAGGAAGCAGCCGCTTGCTCGTCGACCTTCAACCGCTCCGCGCTGATCTCCACCCAGCATCGCTTGATTTGATCGGTGACCAGCTCTTTCGCGGCCTGCTTCTTGTCCTCCCTGGCCTTCGGCTAGAAGGCCCTTGCCTTGCTCACTCAGCAAACGTCTTATGACAAAAACGGTGCATTCAAGTAGGAGAGGATAGGAAGGCGGCTGAGGCGGCCAACCGATCCAGTCCGCTCAGAGCTTGGCCATCGACTGCAGCCCAGAAGGAGTTGAACAGGGTCTCGAGCCGGTGTAGGGACAGAGGCGAGAATCTACGATGCTATTGTTAAACTATGCTTGCTCGCTGCTCCGTCGTAGATGGGAACTCACAGAGATAGGTATCGTCGAGAGAACGATGATGGCTGCGGGGTACGCTTGTACCGGGGAACCCATACATCCCAATTCCAGGAATTGTCGAAATTCGGCATACGAGTCAGAATGTAGCGCCTTATGTTCCGTTGGCTGGTCTTTGGGGTGCCGGACTTTGGGAGCGTCACCTTCCTCTTCGTCTTCTTCAGCCTCATCGCTCGACTCGTCGTCTGGTTCGGTGAGGCCCTTGGCCTCAAGCTCCCACGCAGTTGGAAATTCTTGATCATGGAAGGTATGAATGAGCCGCTGTGTGAGGGTTGGCTGCAGCTCTCACTGACCTTTGAGAAAAGTAAGCAAAGGCTGCCACATTGCTCGCCTCACCGCGCCGTCAGGTTCCACCCACGCAGAGCGCAGAAGAGCAATGCTCAATGTCTGCTCCAGTTCACGCACATGATCTTAGAGGGCGTGTTAAGTTGCAGAATAATAGGACGCGGAGGGAGCCAACCTTTAGAAAGGCGCAGAAGGGCCTGTATAGCACTCCAGCACGCCCTGCGGACTCCAGGCTGATTCCATCCAAATGCTTCTAACTGCTCGTCGCTCACAAAAGGCACATGCTGCGCGTGGTATAACGCGGACCACAGTGCGATGTTGTCTAGTGGCTGGAGGAATGCCACAGTCCGCTTCTCGTCCTGGGACATATGCGTGTGGGCATCTGGTCAGGAGTTCAGTCAGCGCAAATCTGGCTGACAATACTCGAAAAGCCACTAACCTAGAATCCATTCTAGTGCCCCGAAACCGCTAATTCGAAGGCGAGCTTTGCGGTCCGCCTCATTCTCCTCATCGTCTTCTTGACGTGTGCGGCTCGGAGTCTCGTCGCCTCCGCGTCTCGGTACTGGGGTATTCTTTCCAGAACCCTTACGTTGCTGCTGAACTGCGGCGGGCACAGCAGGCTGTGGCGGATTTACTTGCAAGTATACGCCTGAAGGATCTAGTAGGACGCGTTGAATGAACTCCCATACCAGTCCGAATGCAGCAGCATCGAGGGCTAATTTGGAGTTTGGCACGGTTTCTGCAGACCCTACGTGAACGTAAGCTTTCCAAGAATCGCGAGCTGTAGCCGAGACTTGGCGGTCAATGTCGTAGGAAGACAAGAGCCAGCTGCCTGTGATGAAGTCTGCCTGGTCGGCAGCTGTACCTTCCTTGAGTAGAAATGTTATCTCTTTGGCGAGTGCTGGGAATGCGAGTAGCGCGGTATGAAGATTTACTGCCAGTTGTCTGACTCGGCGCGATGGATGTATGAAGAGAGCAGGGACGTGATGTAACTAGTGAAACCCGTCAAAAGTTCTATAACGAATCTGAGGTTGATACGGACATACCCACACAGGCAATACGACCTCTAACACTTCCTGCAGGTACTCTTCTTGCCTAGCCTTTCCAATCCAGTCTGCGTGGAAATCCTCAAGAGCCCTCCGCTTAGTCACCGAGTCCTTCTTCGCGAGCTTCCTGAGCACGACAAGCAAGTCCGCAGGTATCCTGTGCGCAATACCGAGCGAGTCGAGGGGGTCCGGCCGGACTGCGACAAGTTTCACGGGCGGTATGTATACTTTCTTTCTTGGCTCTTTACTTCGCTTTGACCCCTTTTCCTTCTTCCCTTTCTTCTCCTTAGGTATTTGTGGCTCGTCCAGGCCCCCAGTCGCCGCCGCTCGCTTTGCATGTTTCTTGCGCGTTCCTGACGAGGCCGAAGACTTCCCCTTCGCCATGTTTGGAGGGCTGTAGGTCGTAGAGAAGTGCAGTCGAAGGTGGATGTAAGAAACAGGTTGTTACAGTCCAATGTGGCATATTCGAGTATTAGCAGTGCGAGAGGCTCAATCGGCAGCGAGATCTCGAGTCAGATCGGCATTGCATCATCAGTGTCCGGGGTCCTTCTTATCCCGATGGCTTGAGCAGCTCATGGGGTCCCATTCACCGACAACATACCAACATGTAAGTTCCGCAGTTCGCGCCACGTGCTCGTGAGCTGCTGAATCTGAGACTTGATTACCTTGCTTGTCAAGGTCTCTCTGCTATGCGAAATACCGTGGGAAAGCAACCCTCAACTCACCGGACTTTGCCGTGATTGCATCACGTTACGCGTAACAGTCACCAAAGTCACTACCAGTTTCCAGCTTCACCTCAAGGTTGCCTGAGCCTCAAGGACAAGCAAAGGTTACTGCCGCGCAAGCGCGCTTCACGAGTCAGTATGTGAGCTGAGATACACCGCTGGCCTGTGAGGCTGCGAACTGCCGTACTGCGAATAAGTACTAGGGGAAGAGTCAGGTTCGGGGACCTGTCGGCAGGGATGGGCGCCTATTGATGCAGCGATTTTTGGGCAGGGCAGAGAGGACCCCGCCTTATCCTGCCAGAGGTGCGATCCCAGATTCCCCGAATTTGGCCAATTTCGGGCAGGGAGTGTTGGGCTAAGATCCTGGCCTTTCGGGCATCAGGGCCTGATACCCTGCTCCAGGCAGAGGTCGAAGCGCCCTAATTTTGGCCATATTCTCACGCCGAGCAGCTTAGCGCCCAAAATATGCCTCACAAATGTGTTTTTGGGTTAATTTTGGGGAAAATGTGCTCCAAAAACTGTCGGTTTCGGGCAGCGGTACATGCAAGGTTTTCGCCAGTTGGGGCCAGGTTTCGGGCATACCACCCTGAGGGGTCGCTTCATTTTTGGCCGAATTTCGGGCACCCTAGGATCGCACCTCTGGAGGCATTAGGCGGGGTCCTGGGCAGAGGCTTGTAGTCGCTGCAGCATGCATGTACCCTTACACATCCCAATGAAAGCTACACAGAAATACGCGGCTCAACGATGCCTATCGATTGGTGCAGGCAGTCCAGGATTTGGGTGACATTTGGCCACATTGTAGGGAGATTTCTCACTTCGCCAGCGATGTTGAAAAGCACGGGCGCTACGAGCTGTGAATTTGTACATGTTTGTTCGGCCTTCAGCCCCCTTAGGAATATGCTCACTCGCTCCGCTCGCTCGCAATTACGCTGTGCTTGCTCGCGACTCGGACATACGTATCTCATAACAATTAATGACATACCTAAACTATACTGCGGCTTTCCGACCAGTCACCCGAACATGTCTCTGGCTTTGCCAAGTTTCCTGTTTGCGTCTTCGTCCTGATCCGCATGCACACTAATCAAACATTAATTAGCGGAGAGGTTGTCCTACCCATACTAAAGCGTGGTTCGGGATCGCTGGCGGACGCTGCTACTTTGTTCGTGAACCACCATCTTGCAGACATTATACGAAGGACCTTTTGACGCGTCGAGAACGCGTAAGCAAGCTCTACCACTTGAACTAGGGTCGTCGACAGCTTCAAGCATGGACGGGTCTCTGGAATATCCGCAGAGTTCGCCAGGGCAGACGGGACGGCGAATTCAGCCCCATGCTCGCCTTCAGACACCGTCACCAAGCGGGAGGAATGTACGCCATGACCGTAGTTCTGATCACATTCACCGTCACCATGGTCCTTCCTTCGGAGCATCAGGTGAGCACAATGCAGCCGTTGAGTACTGAATATGACTAACTTCAACCGTTTTTCTAGTCAATGACTGCGGTGAAGGAGACAGAGTACATAACACACCAGCAGCCCCAAGGGCACTCCGAGCGATCCTCAAAAGCCTTGCGGGGGTGGATCCCGAGGCCTTCCAACCGCTCCGAGGGCTCTTCGTATGGGTACCAACCACATGTTGCCGGATATTCACTCGCTATATGCAGCACACTCTCAACCTTCTGTATATCCGCTGCCTGCTCCTGCGGCAGAAGCCGTCGCAACCGGTCGAAAAGTGACATCGCCTCAGGACTCGACGAAGGGCCTGGCCACACAACCAGATGTATGGCTGAGACGTATTACGTGAGCATATACCCAGGTCAAACACACTAGTGCTTACCTACGCCGTAAATAGCCTACTGTCAAGAGCAATGCATGCTCTAAAGGCTCATGACGAGCTGCAGGGCGCACATCAGCGAGATGTCACCATAGCTTCATCCGAGCAGTTCGCCAAATTTCCGCTCAAGCTGCCGGAAAGTATTCTCCGCCGCCTCGAGCATGTGCGATGCGAGGAGTCGATGACGTCCGCGGACGTCAGAGGCCTCATTCAGCAGCTTGAGGAGTCCTTCGAGCTAAGCGAAAGGACAGTACCTTCTGCAGGCGACGTCAACGCCTTGCGTGCCGAGGTCGCGCAGTTACAAATCGCCTTGAGTGAGGTGAACGGAGGAGGACCGTCTTGCCCGCACCCCGCATTACCCGTACAGCATTTGGCCCAACCTCAGCGCCGCCAGGGTAGACAGATAATCTACAGTTCCACACTGGAAGAAGGCGAGATCAAGGATGGTGCGGTGGACCAGGACGTGCCAATGGACGGCGAGGAAGCTCCCGAGTCGCCTTCACCTGCACCTTCACCCGAGAAACTCGTAGAGGATTTGGAAGCGCGAATGGACGACTTCCTCATGGAAGTACGTCAGCATGAAGAGGACCTGAAAGACATGGTCAATGAGCGCGTCATTGAGAAATGGGAAGAACTAAGCGAGCTGCAGCAAACGCGAGATGGAGCCAGCTCTCAGGCGAGGCGGGCGACTATTGAGAAGGCAATCCTCGATGCAAACAAGGTGGTTAACGAATTGAAGGCAAATCAAGGGCGAGCTGTCGTCGCAGAACACTGCACTACAACATGAGGTTACGCGGCTCTGGGCGCAGACCAAGTGCTTACAAGATCATGTGCGACAGGTGCGTTGTGTGAGTCGCTGAACGAAATTCACCTAACCAGCATTTGTCTCCTGCTTTCCAGTTGTCCGAGTTCCAGAGTGATGAGATCAACGCTATGCGAAACGGCATGCGTCAGATGTGCGACGCAATCGCGCACTACGAGCAGGTGGCGCAGCTCAACAGCGACGCCACCAAGGAGGCCCTCATGCAAGCCATCCTGCCATATCTGAGAGACGATCTGCGGGCATTGATGGGCCTTCCATCCTGAGTGCGCGAGATGATCTTCGGAAATCTATAGAGGAGAGCCATATCCAGCTACTGAGCTCTGTAATGCCGAAGGTCGAGCTAACGGAACGGACAGCCCAGCAAATCCTGTCCTGGCTAGAGGAAACGGCGTGCAAGGAGGTTAAATGAGGCGTCGGATATGAACGTGCAGCACTCCCATGTGTAGTAGCTGAGGAAACTTGCTTCGTTGAACGAGAACAATCAGTAGGGCAAATCCATAAATTACGACGTGCTGTGTAGGGCGATGGCCAACGGCGCCACACGACGATGTTACAATGTGAAGGTGTGCGCCGTGCACAATCGTATTGCATATCACATGATGCGGGCATGAGGGCGGACAGGTAGCGAAAGCATGGAGACAAAGCCGATGGGAACAAGCAGAAATACAATCACTGTGCGAGTAAGAATGAGCACGACTAGCGGCAAGTCTGAGAAGAGTGGTGCACGTACGAATTGGAGTGCTGCACCCTTTGTCTTCTTCTCACCACCGAGCTCGAAGCTGTACAATAGAATTGTGAGACTAGAGACGAGGAGCGCAACATAGCTTTGACGTACTGCTTGCAGCGCTTGATGGCCAGTTGCATCTTGTACTTGCACACGGTGCACTCTAGCCGGAGGACGACCTTCTTTGTTGTCTTCGCCTATTGCGAGGTCAGCTGTGATCAACATAGAGAACTCGGGCGTACACACCTTCTTGTGGAAGACGGGCTTGGTCTGACCACCGTATCCGGACTGCTTGCGCACGTAACGACGCTTTCCCTGGACTACCTGGGAGTCCTTGCCTTTCTTGTATTGGGTGACCTTGTGGGGACTGTACGAGCACGCTGAGCTCTGTTTTCATTGGCAAGCACTCCGAGCATGTACGTACGTGTGCTTCTTGCAGGTCTTGCCCTTGCAGTCTACGCAGCCAAGCCTATTATTTCCCCTTCGCTTAAAGTCATCATGTATCAGAACTCACAAGTCCGGCGGGTCCTGGAAATCGCGGCAGTCGGTCAGCGCACGGTCATACGTTCGTGCTGCAAAACGTACTTGGGGATGTTGACCATTTTGCGAGCGTTGACGGCGTCGGGCTTGAGGGGGATTTGGCGCTATACGCACTGGACGCTGTGGTGGACGGTCTTCGGTAATCCCCGAAGCGGCCACTAGTTACTCACTTAAGGTTCAGACTCCGGTTCAGCCACCGCGCACGATGCAGACGCCGGGCACGCCAGCCAATCGGCTTGCAGATGCAGCATTGATATCTACGAAGTACATTGGTTGCTCTAGCCTCTAGGTGCAAGGATATGATGGTAATGGTAAAGCTACAGTGCGATATTAGTTGACTACTTCACTCTTCTCGTCATCACCATTCGTTTGGGTCTCGCTCACGAGCGTCGGTGCAAATGCTTGCTTGCGTAACTCTGCTACGTCTTGAGGAGTCTTGAAGACGGTCGATTGCTCGAATTTGCTGTCGCAGGCCTGCCTGAACTCGTCCGTTCTCAAAGATGAAATGTCAGTCAAGTAAGAGAGGATGCTGAGGGCAGTCTGGAAAACAATCAATCACAGGCTGGCACGACGTTTGGAGTTCCCGCTTACCTTGACATCGAGTTTAGCTTCGGGGTGAAGCAAGCCAAACAATGTGTTCTCGATTTCATCGACAGGAGCGCCAATGTGTTTGGACGCCTGAGCGGCGGCGAGAGCATGCGCGGCCGAGCCTGGGTGTTTCTGCAGATATTGTGAGTTGTACGTATCCAATGCGACCTCAGCTGGCAACAATTTCGACGCTGTCTGGGTGAGCACGGGCCCGATGGGGGCTGGTGGTGGCTGGGGAAGAGAAGAAACTACATAGTGCACTTGATCAGCGAGAGATGTGTCAAGGCAAGGCAATACTTACTAGTTTTGTGCAAGTGTACTAGACGGACATGCAGCTGCGGATGAGCCTCGTCCAAGGCACGGGCGTGATCGAGCGCCTCGACTGCTTGTAGATACTTTTCTAAAGCGACGGCTTTAGCAATTGCGACCTGAGGCGACAATTACTACCTACTTCGCCGAATAGCAACGTCGTAAATTGCGATCCACGCATCGACGTTGTCAGAGGCTAGCGTTCTGAGCGAGTTGAGGAACTTCGCAGCACGCTCCAGGCGGTCCTCGGCCTTCAGCAGCTTTGTACCGTCGGGATCGTCGTCTTTTGCTGGACCGATGTCCAGGCCCTTGTCCTTATCATCGCTGACAAGGGCAGCTCCTGGGCGAACAAGCTTCATGGAAGTTCTCGACTAGGGATACTCAAAACGACTAACCTTTCTTCGCATCTTCTTGTGCCTTGATTGCCGCTGCTTTCTTCGCTTTGTTCTTAGCCTTCTTCTCGGCATCCGATAACTTGGCTATCAAAGCTTTAGTAACGGGAGCGACCAGTGTCAAAGAATTATTCACAGTTGGCCGCAGAATTGGAAGCCAAAGACGGGTCATCGTGAATTCGAACGAAGAGCTGCATTGGCTGCTTAAGTAGCATATAAATGTTACGAGTATGACTCACTTACTTCAGAGGCTGAAATCGCAGCACGGATGTACACAGCATGCGAACGTAGGTGGTCCGCCCATTCAATCATGCTATGAAAACAAATCAACCACGGAGTAGTAAACCTATTTCTGGAGTCACGTACTTCATGTAGATGTTAATCGTGAACTTGCGTAATGAGTAACCATGGAAGTCATACTGGTCGTCCTCATACTCATCGAAGAGCTTCTGGACGGCGATGTAGCGCTTTAGAGCCATGGCGAGGTTACCACTGCGTCTATGCGCGTCGGCATCTTCCAGGAGGAACAGTACTGACTGCATGTCTTCCAAGTCGGCCGCTGGGCTGGCCGCATCTTTCTGTGACGGGTTGTGAGTATAACACACCTGGATATGTGCTTGAATGCGAGAGAACCAGGAACGCACTTTCGTGAAGAGGCCCAAAATCTCCTGCGCCTCCTCAGTCATGCCGGCGCGCAAACGGTACTTGCCTGTTTTCGTGTTCAGGAACCGGTCCTGCAAGTCGAGGAGACGCGCTTCGTCCATGTTCCGTGCAGCTCCGTATGGGTCTCCGAGACGTTTCAGAACTCGGGCCTTCAACATCAGTAGCTCAGGCAACGTGGGCGTATGGGAGAGCGCGTCTTCAAGTAGCTCTAATGCGCGCGTATGATTTCCTACGTAAGAATAGTGTTGGGCGAGGAAGTAGAGTGACCAGAGATAGGTGGTGGGCGGCTCGTCTCCTGGCACTTTCTCCGCCGCTTGCGCCTTGAGTTGTGAGTACCTTGACTCTACGATAGATGCAATGACCTGGAGCTTCTGCTGGTCGCGGTAAAGCGACTTGACATCAGAGAATATCGACGGGATGTTTTTGTCCAGGCCAGTATTGATATATGGCTCAGCGAGCTCCTTGAATTCGTCACCTACGCAAGCTATAAGCATGCATATATCTCGGTGAGCTCGAGTATACACACCGGTAGCCACCGTGAGCGCAAGCCTCCTTGGTGCAGCGGCGCGAGGAAAGCTGTTCTGAGAAGTCACGCAAGGCTTGGAGAGCCTTCGGGCGGTCCTCCTCAGATACGTTGTCTGATTGCCGCAATAAGCAGCCTATCCGTGAGGTTGGCTTAATTACATACCGAGATCAATGCCGCGGTTCGAGAAGAAACCTTGATAATATGTCAAAGAGTCGGGATTCTGCTCGAGTAATGCTTGCCAAGTCTGTTCAGCATCTTCGGTTTGCTTCAGTTTCGAAAGCAGACGTGCTACGCGAATGATCAGCTACTTTGAATTGGAACATTTGTTTTCGAATAGCTGTACCTCTGAATTCCATGATGGAAACACGATCAACAACTGCGCGAGATTTTGCACTAACATCGAGGAGGCTGATAGCCTCGGAGAATTCGCCTAGCTCTTCGAGTATGCGGACATGATACAGCAACACTTCTGAGTGTTCTACGTCGTAGTCTGGGATGTTCTGGATACGCATGTGGCACTGATCATGTAAAAACGCGCACTGTACGCACCTTCAACGAGCGCTCATAGTGCTCCAGCACTTTCTTAGCTTCGGCCAGGTCACCATGTAGATGGTACGCAACTGCTAGACCTAGCCAATTCGATCGCAGGTTGGGACGTAGTCTGAGTAGCGTATGACGGGTTTCCACGAGACCATCGTATTGACGGAGCTGAGTCTGAAGATGAGCAGCATCTCGAAGGATATTCATGTTGTCCTGCAGTGTATGTTCCTCATTAACTACACTAATATCAGAGAGCGTAGTTGCACTCACCTTGTCAAATCGCAGAGCCTGAGTATATGACTTCAGAGCTTCCTCATAGTTCTTCTCCCCCTTCTGAATGAGACCGAACACATGCCATACTATGTGCGACGTCAAGTCCATTCGTATTCCCTTCTTCACCAATTCGACGCCTTCCTCCCGTCGTCCCATATGCGCCAGCACAAGGCCTTTCATACATGTAGTTTCTGCCCCGTAAGAGCTGAGTTTAGTAGCTAACTTGATGGAATGTGAGTACACACCGCCATGTTCTGGGAATTTCTTCAGAATTGCGTCCGCGGTCTTCAAGGCTCTCTTGAGCTGCCGCGTCTCATATAAGTTCAGCAGCTCCTTGAAATACCCTGCTTCCTTCGATGGCAGCGCACGTTTTGGCGGTATTCCTGACGGCGGCATGCTGCTCAGCAAATCGTCTGGTGAGGGGAGAATGTTGTCGGAGGAAGTCTCAGCACAGGCGGTGCGCGGCGCTGCACGCAAGCCAGAAATCAGCATGTGCGTCACGTGCGCGCACTCTAATTCGCGCGGTTTCGCCTTTCGCGTTGGTCTCGCGTTGACCACATCCTGCAGGGCCACTGCACATCCCGCGGCGGCCCTTCTTCCTCCACAATTACCTCTGGCGGCGACCTGAGCTTGAACTCGCGCGCAGAATGGTTGCTCAGACGAGAACAGCGGGGCAGCCATCCCCAAGAAACTCCAGTTCCACGAGAAACTCACGACGAAATCCTTAACGACAGATGCCCTTCAAAAGAAACTCAAGGCCCTCCATACTGAACTTGCGGCGATGGACCAAGACACTGTCGACACCTCTTCGCTCGGCTCAGTGAGAAAGGACCTCATCAACACGTCCGTTCTCCTCCATAAAGACCGCGGTGTTAAGGCCTATGCCGCGTGCTGCCTCGCGGACCTCCTTAGGCTTTATGCTCCAGATGCCCCGTATACCAACAACGAACTTGGGGACATCTTTTCCTTCTTCTTCAGGCAGCTCACTACCGGGTTGAAGGGACCCGACTCGCCATACTACCAAGAATACTACCACCTGCTGGAGTCGCTCTCTACCGTCAAGAGTGTGGTTCTTATCTGCGACTTGCCCAGCTCCGACGAGCTCATGGCTGAAGTGTTCCGAGGCTTCTTCGGTATAGTCCGCCAGAACCTTGCGAAGAAGATTGAGTTGTTCATGGCCGACATCCTCATCGCATTAATTGATGAGTGTACAAGCTTGCCCTCGGAGGTGTTGGAGACCATTATGGCGCAGTTCATGGACAAACATGCAGTAAGTCTACCCTGTATTCCATCTTCGCGTCACATTCTAAATAACTCAGCGTATGGACCAACCCGCGTACCGTCTCGCCGTACAAGTCTGCAATGCCACCGCTGACAAGCTCCAACGAAACGTCTGCCAATACTTCACGGACATTATCGTCTCTCATTCGAGGGATGAGGAGTATGAGGAAATGCAGACCGCACACGACCTGATCAAGCGGTTGAACGGCTCTTGCCAAGCCTTGCTTCACAACGTCGTCCCCCAGCTAGAGGAAGAGTTACGTGTCCAGCAGGTCGAAATACGCGTCATGGCTACGCGCACTCTGGGCGAAATGTTTGCGGACAAGGGAGGCAGCGATCTCGTCAAGAAATACCCGACGACCTGGGCGGCATGGCTCGCGCGGAAGAACGACCAAGCAATCGCCGTACGGTCTGTGCTCATAGAAGCTTCGAAGGACGTGTTGGTCAATATGACTGCACCTGAACCTCGTGAGCAAGTGGGGGCGGCACTCGAAGGCAAACTCTTGGATCCAGATGACAAGATACGCGCTGCAGTCTGCCGTATTTACGCGCAGCTCGACTACGAGACGGCTCTACACCATGTATCGACTGACCAGCTGCGCAGTGTCGCCGGTCGGTGCATAGACCGAAAGCCGTTGGTCCAAACGGAGGCCATGAAAGCTATCGCAAGGCTGTACAGTTTGGCGTACCCCGAAATGTAGGCATCCCATAAATTCGAACGTCAGGTAATGATAACATTATCTAATAGCGAGAATAATGATCCTGCTGCCATCGAGCATTTCTCATGGATACCAGAAGCTGTACTGCACAGCGCCACCACCTCACCTGAGATTAAGTATGTGACTACTTACATATTTCCACTGAAGAACGCTGAACGTGACGTTGTTGATGCTAGAACGATTGCAGAGCAGGTAGTTTGGGACTACATACTGCCTCTGCCTTCCGCATCAACGTCATCAGGCAGGACTTCCGAGGTGGACGAAGCAGCTTGGACAGATCGATTGCTTTGTACTATGCGGTACTTGGATTCGACTTCGATGAATACGCTGTTCAGTTTCTCGGGGGTGAAGCTACCGTGAGCTGTCTGTGTTCCTTGCCGTCGCAGAAGCCTGACTGCTACTCTCTAGACGCCCAACAATGTACGAAAAGTACCTCGAGTCATGTATCGCAAACAATGTGAGTTTGCCGACACCCTAACTTGCTCGCTTTTTCAATGTGCGCAGGGTGGCATTATCGATGAAGACGAGGAGAAAGTCGTCGAACAGTTGAACTCGGGTACCAGGCGAATAGCGGGTAGGTCTGAGTACACCAGCTATAAGACATTTGCTGACCTCGGGTTTTCCAGCGTTGTTCCCAGACCCCCACAAGGCGATTGAGGATTTACAAAGCTTCGCCAAATTGAACGAAGGGCGCCTATACAAGCTGCTCAAAACGTGCTTGGACCCGCAAACCGATCTGAAAGGTCTTGTCAAGGCAACGGTCAGTATGCATTCCCTTCGGCTAGGTGATGCCCTCACCAAGCGGCCTGTAGCGTTACCAGACTTGCTTGCTAACGTGCGACGCGCTCCGTCCTTCAACTAGAACGAGTTTCTCCGCCGACTGGAACAATCATCCTCAAGCCTTGTTCCTTGTATGACAATATTCCTCCGTCGAGCAACTCTGAATATCGTCAACCAGTCGTCCACGCCTATCCTCATCAAGCGCATACAGAAGGGAGGGGAGGGAGACTCCCTTTCGGATAACGCCGAGAACGCCCGGATGTGGCTGACATACATCGCGAAGCATCAGGCTCCACTGTTCAAGCTTCATGTCGGAGAGCTCTCGAAGGCTATCGCTAACGAGCAGAATACTGCTTTGGTCGAGACATGTCTCCAGGGGCTGGCTGCAGTCTCGCAGTGGGACCAGAAACTCGTGCCGAACGATAAGTGCGTCCCAAGGGAATGCTATTGACTGCGTTCTTGCTGATGATGGTCGCAGACGAACCTTGGAGAGACTACAACGTTTCGTCTTGGAACCGAACCATCGGCATGCGAAGTTCGCGGCCCGAGTACTGGCATGTACGCCAAACCGGGACGAAATTTGCAGCGAAATTATAGAGGTATATATACTTCATCGGCTTCGCATAGAATGTACAATTCTTACAAGTGCCCCACAGAACATTGCGGAATCTCTTTCGGAGGCCGAACCCGATCTACTTGCTTCTCATGTTGCGGTGTTGGCCCAACTTGCGATGAAGGCACCGGACACATTTGAGCAGCGAAGCGACGTTATCACTTCGTTCTTGCTGAAACAAGTGCTTATGGTGCAATCTGAACCTGATCCGGTACGTCTTGTCACCTTCGTCCTGCGCTATCGGGACCGATGTTGACATATGTATAGGACGCAATGGACACAGACGAGGAATGGGTGGAAGATGCCGATATGTTACCTCAACTTCGCGCGAAAGTCCTGGCCCTTAAGGTCTTCCGCAATCGGTGTCTAGCACAGGCGAACTCCGATAATGCGCTGGACATCGCGAGACCTGTGCTCAAGATGTTCCTTACGCTGCTCCAGTTTTCGGGGTCTCTTACTGAAGACGCCGACGAAGAGTGAGTTCGAACTGTGTCTCGTTTGACTCCCGAACTCATCATCTGCATAGCCCCAAAGCGAAAGCACACATGCGTCTACAGGCGGCGGTATCTTTGCTTCGTCTGAGCACGATCAAGAAGTACACCGACGTGATAGCGCCAAACTTCATGTTGCTGGCCATTTCGGTGCAGGACCCCTGTTATCAAGTCCGGATGAACTTCGTGAACAAGACGATAGCTCTGCTCACCGCCCGCAGACTCCCTGCGATGTACAACATGATCCCTTTCCTATCCATTCACGACCCCGAAGCCGACGTTATCTCGAACTGCAAGGCATACATCGCACACGCGCTGCGAATCATGCCGAAACGTACGTGTTGCGTTATTACCAATGGGTTATACTCACATTTTGTATTTCCAGCGATGCGGTTGACGAACTTCGAGATGCTATTCCTCCGATTGTTGCACCTCCTGGCTCATCATCCTGACTTTTCCTTATCCGAGGAAAATCTTCCGGATACCGCTAAGTGGGTCGCCTCTTCTTTCATGTTACTCGGCCTAACCTGCACTGATTGGTAGGTACATCGAGTTCTACTTAGACATGGTCTGCAACGCGGAGAGTCTATCTCTTCTGTACCATTTGGCGGCGAAGCTGAAGACCGTACGGGATGCGGAGAGCCACACGTACAGCGAGGTAAGTCTTCCGGTAGTATTGCCAGCAAGGTTTCTCACTATTGTCCATAGAACCTATATTGCATTAGCGAATTAGCTCAGCGTCTATTGCGAATGCGAGCGAAATCCCATGGCTGGGTACTCGAAACTTACCCGGGCAAACTCAAACTGCCGGGAGATATCTTCAAACCGCTGCCCAGCGTCGATGCCGCGAACGAAGTATGCATTCTTTGTTTGAATCATTCAACTTTCACTTACACGTACGAGTAGATCATGCGCGCCCAGTACCTCCCTGAAAATGCTTTGACGTGGCTTGCTGAGAAGCAGTCTAAGCATCATGCTGCTCGGGTTGGTGATTCAGTGTTTTCGGTTGGGTCATCTCGTTGATGTGCGGAAAATGCAGGACAAGCCGAAGGCAGAACGAAAGGCACCGGTCAAGCGCAAAGCCGCGGTTCCTAAGGCGAACGGGCATGCAAAGTTCGTCTAATACATTAGTCCGTATCTGATGAGTACAACTCACCTGATGACCACAACAGGAAGCAGCGTACGAGGGGCAGGCGGCGGAAGGCTGATGATTCAGATGAAGAAGAATCGTCCGAATCCGAAGATGATGATGACGGGGAGGAGGACGGGGAGGAGGCTGATGTTCGGAGTTCGGCCCCGCCATCGGAACCCAACTCCGACGAAGCGGAAGCCAACGGCAAAGAGAGAAGACCAGGAAGGGGCGCCAGCACTCGAGCGAAGGTACGAAGCCCACTTTCTCGAACTGCACTAAAAGTCTAACGGCTGGTGTAGGCGAAGATCAAGCAACAGGCCAGAAAGCCTGCTAAGGGCAAGGCCAGGGCCGCGGCCGAGGATGATTGAACCTTCTTCACAGTGTGTTGCTGCCGATGTTTCTGCTCTCACGCTCCTTCATTTGTCTACTTGCTGTCATCTGATTTTGTTGTCAACGCATTTGGGGAACCGCTCTATCTACTGTAGCTCAATAATATTCATTTGTGGCGCTCATGTGTTTTGTAAGCTCGGAATTGTTATTACTGTGGACTTGATGTGAGGAAATTGATTCAAACTAAGCGGGAGATATATGACATTTCCCAAGGCTCATCTCAACGCCGCTATAGCAGATGTAGAAACGGACGGTGTTGCACTCTGCATTCTCCAGAGCGCCATATACGGCTTTTGCCGAAACTCTACCCCGCGGACGTTGTGGCGTGAGGGTAACTCGTGGAGAGTCCACGGCAACGCACTGCGAGGCATGGGAGGTTTCAACACATGTTCATGTCCTTCGATACTCTACGATACGTAGGTGAGAAGAGAACTATATACATTAAATTATGAAACAAACAAGTCCGTTTATTGCGCAAAGTGCGCCTCACTGAGCTGCACCATTGCCTCTCAGAGTACTGGTCATCGAAGGCGCAAGGGATACTCCACTCTCGCCGGACTTGCTCGATATCTCAACATCCCTTCCTCCTTTCTCGTTAGGAGCCGGGAGTTGCTGTTGACCAACGAGGCCAATTCCTCGGAGACCTATCAAGCAGATGACTACGAGCCATTGCGGCAGCACCGCAACACGTCCACCCGGCGGCGCGGAAGCCTGCCAGAAGGACGTCTGGACTAGACGACGGCAAATTAGGATGTTTGTTGTTATAATTTGTGGATACTGCGCCGGCAATGCATGAAGCGACCGAGAGTCCAACAGAGGTGCCAAGCTATGAGCCCAAAGGTCAGCACCAAGGAACCTAACGCAAGTGTAGGGGACTTACCCGCGTTGCCACAGTGAAGAGACTACCGGCCAGTGCCTGAGAGTGCGCCGGAAAGGTTGAGCAGACATGCAAGTTGGCGACCGTGTACACAATGTCAATTATTGGTAGGGTTATGACGACGATGAAGGCCATAGACCAGTAATCGGCGTGCACGCTTATCACTGCGAAAAGAGCGCATGATACCTGAACACATGGTAAGCGAGAGACAAAACCGACTCGCGAGTACTCACTAGCCCGGACACGAGTCCAATCATTGCCAGGATAGACCCTTGAACAAAACCTACAAGGTACCCGTTGACAACATGCACGATCAAAGCCTGTTTCCTGAGTTAGACAAGTTGCTCCGTCATACATGCAATCGGGGACTCACCGAGATGCCCAGGGGAACGAGGCGTAAGGAGGTTTGTAGAGCGCTCAGTCCAAGCACTTGTTCGAAATAGAGAGGAATGAAGTAGGCCAGGGTATTGAACGCCCACCAGCCGAAGAACACGATCAGGAGTACTGGAACCATCTTCGCCCTGGGATACGTCATGGCGCTCATGGGAAGCAGGACTGACAGCCCTTTGCCTCGCGGCGCAACTCCCAAGCCACAAATGCGGCCGTCAAGACGATGGAAACTACCAGCAATGCGGGCACAAACGGGGTCGCCCAGCCATGGCTAGTCTCCGCAGACTCCCTGTTATAGACAGGTCAGCCTTTTGTGCGACAGTCTTGCAGCGTAAAGTACGTACGTCAAGGCAGATACCAACAGCCCGACCGCGCCTGTACTTAAGACCGCCCCAACAAGATCGAAACCCGACGTATAGCCTTCGTTCTGGAGGTCCGGCAAAATAAACCAACCAAAGCATGCCATGGAAGCACTCAGGCCAGCTTGCATCCAATAGATGCTCCTCCAGGATGCACTTGACGCAGTGAGAATTCCACCTACATCACGTCAGTGGATGTTTGTTATTGCTGCTTCTAGTGAACATACCGAGAATCAATCCTAAGATGAAGCCTATTGGTTGGCCTGCGCCTAACGCTGCAAACGCTGCATTTTTGGGTTTGCCAGGCGAAAAGTACGAAGATATAATGCTAACACCTGAGAGAGGTCAGCGAGGCCTGAGGCGGTTGCAGAGATGTCACGTACCTGCGGGAACGTTGGCGGCTATTGATAGAGGCATGTCGGTTATTGATCCGTCGTACAGTCAGCAAAGGTGCGCCTGCTTACCAGAGCCTACGCCTTGTAGGGCAAGAAAGACAACAAAAGACACAGAATTGTTGGCGAGTGCAGCCGCAATGCTCCTATGCCAAGTGTTAGCATTGATAGCGATATAAATGTTAAGCATGCACACCATATACTGAACCAGAAAGATCCAAGGATAAAGGCCCTTTTCCCACCATAGATATCAGCCAGTCGGCCAAACGGGAGCAGAAGACAGCCATATGCCAAGCTAAGTGCACGTGTAAAGGCAGTCGTAAGCACAATCCCCCAAGGTGACCGAAGTTTTCCACATACTTGTATACGTTGAGAGGTAGGTCTAGACCACCTCGAGGAAATTTCAGGTCTGCCCCAATAGTGTTAACAGCGACGCTAGTAGCACCGGTCATGAAGACCTGCGACAAATTCTAAGCTCCCTCCAGCGTCGTAAGGCTAAGATATATACTCACGCTTAGAATTGTGACGCAGCAGACCATTGCTGCAATAAGACAGCCCCGATGGTCGACGTGCATTTGTGCGCAGTATCGCGTAGGCAGTACGGCAAGTCTGAAGTGGCGGTTCGGGTTTGAAGTGCCCTAGAGTGGAGAGAAATGACAGTTGACTCTCTAAGCCGCATGAGCAAGCTAAATACCGTACCGTGATCATTTGTGGTGCTTAGGTGCTTGAGTGCTTGGGGCCGGGATGTTCGTAAGATAACATTGTCTCCGACGACGACGCTCGCACCACCTCCTCATATTCCACTTGGGACCCACAATTTTGATGGGTTATGATCACAGTGGTCCACGGCGAGTAGTCAAACTGACGGACTTTGCTGAGATCTCATCGAAACTGTAGTAATTCGTCGGCCCCCGTTGATGTATATCGTCATGAGCCTTCTATCGCACCTTCACAAAAATACCTGATTCTCGCATGTGGACATCTGCAAGTGGAGCACCCGGTGAGTAAGTATGCTTTCAACCGCATCGTAGTGGAGGAAGACACTACCCTGCAATACGACCGCGTAGAGAGCAACATGATCAAGCGGTTATATTATCAACTACTGGAGTTGTTGGTGTCTTCCAGAGTTCAGATTATAGATTTTTCATACGCACTAGGTGCTGTTTCCCAACGACGCAGATACCGTTCGCGTAGCGCCTCTGGAAAGCAAGGTATCAGTAAGAGACATTAGCTCCCGAAGTCCAGCTCACGCCACAGCATTACCGCAAGACTGTAATGCTTCGGACGGGAGCCACGCGGTCGAAGTGCGCGAGGCGTGCCTTGGGCGTGCCCGAAAGTTCCTCGCCGGCAAGCTATCTGGATAACCTTCTCCGTGAGTGTGAGTGCAGACAACTAAGCCCATACGCACCTGCCAATGAGAGACATGGAAGATGGTGCACTGCTCTTACAATATCACCAATGTACGTCACCGGAAGGCAGGAGGAACAGTTGCGTAAAGTGAAGGTTCATATGATGGTCATGTACTAACTCATGTTCACTTTGGGCGTTTAGCAAGGTGATGAAGGGCGCTTGCCGGCACGCTCCGTCGGTCCGAAGACGTTGTGGCGTGATGGCGCCCATGCGTGGCGTTCTAGACCTTGTTCATCTCTCAGATATGCTATCGACACCCACTCAGTACTTACTCAACTCAAGGGGCGAGCAGGTACTAGAAGACTGCCAGCGCCCACAAGAACTCTCCGTCACAGCCGATTCCTCATTCGCATTCGAGTGTTAGGCCACAAGTGACTCTTGGTTGGTTCAACTAACATATGAATTCGGGGTTATTCCCAGTGCGGGACTACGTGCACGTCAGGGAAGCCTGTCAAGATGGCATGGGGTCAATAGCAATATCAGAGTATGATGGCGAACAAAAATGTGGCTAATGTTGGTGGAGGCTGTCAGTCTTTGCACCAAGGGTGCCGCAAGCCTGAATGGTCAACTCTAACGCCACAGGTTCAACTGCCCTGGTCATCGTGGGTGATAAATTCCAGGCTTGCGTTCGTCTTGCGGTACGTCAGTCAGCTCTACTCCACACCTCTTTTGCGCTGATGGCATTTCAAGGACTGAACCGAGCTATATAATGGACGCGTTTGTTCTCAGACGACTGCCAGGTACCCAACGAGACACAGATCCTAGATCCATTCACGCCCTTCACATCCTCGACGCCAGACAATCATGTCCTGCCAGGCGACAGTAGCTCCTCCTAACAGTACGTTAGGAGCAGTACTCTTGGGTGCTATTGCCTCCGCTATGTACGTGCAGAGCGACTTGATAGTATGCGCATCCATTAGCTGATAATAGCGACGGGAATCTTCAGTCTCTACGGGATTATGTGCCAGCAGTGCTACACGTTTTTCCGTCACTACAAAGACGACTGCACTCCTCTCAAGTACTCAGTACGTGAACTTTACATCAAGTTGGAGATTACAACTGATGCCTTGCTTCCTTAGGTCTGGACGTTATTGTATGGTTTCCGCTCAATTTATGAGCAACACAGCGTGAACACACTTGAATACAGGGCCCTGGAAACTATACACCTTGTTCTAACGATCCATCCAGTATACATGTATGTACTTGGTTCGTCATGTGCAACTGAAGAGCGGCGTTTAACGCGCCTCATAGATGGCTTGTCACAAATTTTGGAAATACCGCCGCTATCGAAGTCTTTCCTTGGTACGCGGCAAACTCCTGCTGGGCGAGCCTTATCATTACTCAAAGCTCCGTTATTTAGGAGTATGGGCGTAGGTAGCATGCACATCCTCGCTTGAGCTGTTGAAGTCTAATTACAGGGCTAACTACAGGCAGGCTTAATTGCAATGGTGAGCACTGAGTCGCCCCTGTAGCGAGTGAGTTTTGTCCTCATCCTCAACTAGACTACAAGTGATGTTATCATTCGAGGGTAAGACACAACATGCATCCTCGAGGTCTACAGGCGCTCCCATGAGCTAACGTTGCTCATGCAGCTGGTTCATTTTCCGTGTTTGGATATGTAAGTGGTGTTGTGTGTTGCTAAGGCCAAGTCTGACGCTCTCACGTAGTGAGCAGACGTAACCGCTTTCTCGCATTGATCTTGGTATGTTCATGGAGACTATATCCGATGATGAGCTAATGTAGAATGTCCGAAATGTAGGAAATCCCTGCCTTCTTACCCTGGGGTAGGTATACTACTCAATCTGTCACTATCATGTACTGATCATGGTGGGCTGTTCATATGCAGTGCTGGGAACACGTGAGTGCCCTTTTCGGTGGTCGTTAGTGTGCAAGCTGATCTTCGCCATTTTTGCTAGCCTTTGCTATTAAGACGTGCGTGTTCAGCCTCACTGCACTTGCTTCCTTTGCGGATTGACATCAACAGGATGATCCATCCCGAAATTGGGTATATCAAGACTTTAGGCGTGCGTTCTTGCTGCGACCTTACACGATGGCAGCAACTGACATGACTCAACGCAAAGCCTTTACTCTGGACGATCCTGTCTATCGGGCTAATATCAGACTTTTCCATCGCCCTTAGCCTCTGCTATTTGCTTTACCGGAGCAGGAAATTCACTATACAACAGTCCCCGTAGGCTTTGTGCCATTCTGCAACCTGTGGCGGCTGCTTACATCACACTCTCTAGGACTTACTCCATTGTCAATAACCTACTCATTTACACCATAAACACCGGTCTTCTTACCGGGTGTGTACTCATTTGCTGCTAGTCTTAGCGAAGGGCGCTCATTCCGTTGCTTCCCAGCGTTACGTTTTTGTTGTGCATAATAACGGTACGTCGGTCGGGCTTCCCGTGGTCTAATTTCTTTTCCATTCTCTGGAGGCTGGAGCTGATACTTTCTGGACCCCTCCGTAGAATGCCGTCATGGAGAACTATATTTGGATAGCAAGTTCGTATTCATTCATCTAGCAACTGAGTTGTCCATGCAGTACTGACACACAGACATCAGTTCTTCTTCCTCTAAGCGGCTGTAAGTCCTAGACTTGTATGCAAGGCTGAGATATTGAGCTCTTGCTCCGAACGCACCTACGCAGTGTACAACAATTGCCTGCTTGCCTCGTGAGCTTCTCCTTTCACGCAATACTGACTTTGTTCTGATGCAAATTTTCTTAGACTCAACATGAGGGACTGGTTCCGCACAGACCGTGCAGATCATGGACCGGCAATCATTCCTTTGTCACGCTTCGATCAGGTATCTGCTCCAACAAAGATGCGCGTTTCAAATACGAGTTCTGACAGCAACGGATATGTGAGCACTTACTTCAGCCGTGTAAATTGGCCCTCTAACGCATGTCTCCTAGACGGTGGACAGCACCGAGTCTACGAAAGCTGGAAACTTAGCCATCCGTGTGGAGGTAAACGAGACGAAAGCTGTCATATGAGCTGGTGACCTTGATATCTTGTATTTTAATTCAGCAATGGCGAAATGACTCCTCAGTTCGGCCCCTTTTCCTTATGTTTCTCATGCCTTGCCCCCCGGCAAGCCAGCGCCCCATAAGCATGCTAAACTCTGTACCGTGACTCAGACAGAATGTATATCATATAGTAAACTTCGAGTGAATTTCATTTGCAAGGCCCATAGATAACAGGATGCCTTTGCTTGTGTACATAGACTCTGACCAGGTGTTGTGGAAGGAGGAGGGATGTGCATGGGTCTCGGACCAGCTTCAAGACAGCAAACGTTCGAGTTGGAGCGCTTTGATCCGGAACGGGCCTGGACCGACGCGCGAACGCCACAAAGGCTTCGGCCTCCACGGCCACCACCGCCTTGCGGTGTTCACAAAGAATCATGCACTTCTTGAGCACAAAAATGAGCCTTCCAGAAGTAATGTTACAAGTAGTCACTAATGATTGCGTTCCACAAAGGAAAGTATGCATGGGGCCAAAACTGCGCCGTTCTGCCGACCGCTCCGGTAATTGTTTGATTAGAACTCAGCCCATTACGTTGCAACGGACCCTAACCTCACTAGTCGTTCCAATACCATCACATCGTGCCCGTACACCGCCTTCATATCCAAGCTCGTCAACCAGCCTCCTCAAGTTGCGGAAGAGGTTGTGCGGTCGTTCCTTACACGTACCGGGATGCACTACATGCGTCCATACGTGCGAATACTGCACTTCAAACCGTCCAGCCCTACACCAGGCGTTGAAATTATCAGCTTCGAGAAATGACAATGATAGAGTTCGAACATGACGTACGCCGTCGACGTAGATCGTCTGCCCATTCACCCATCCTGCCTCCTCTCTCGACAAGAATGCCACAATAGATACAATCTCGCATGGCTGGGCAATGCGAGACTGTGGATTGGAGTTCGCGTATATGCTGATCAGCTCCTCGCTTTTGTCCTTGCGGAAGGCATCCGTGCCAACGGGGCCTGGTGCGATAGCGTTGACGGTGATGCCTCTGGCGCCGAGGTCCTTCGCAAGCACGCGGGTGAGCTGCTCTACGGCACCCTTCGTGGCGGTGTAGGCCAAGAAGTTGGGCGAGACATCGGAGTGCCTCGTCGTCGCAGACGAGAAGAACAAGACCCGACCACCTGTGACGCTCAACTCAGGTGAGATTACAAATAGCGATAGAAATGTTACACACCTTCTTTGAGATACTTAGAGGCGCTCTTGACCACGAAGAGAGGGACTTTGACGTTAACGTTGATGTGGTCGTCGAAACCTTTCTCGTCCAGTCTGTCAAGTGGCATGTTTTCCGCGAGCCCCGCGTTCATTACGAGCACGTCCAGCCGACCAAAGCGTTTGATAGTCTCTTCCACAAGCGTATCCGCCTCGAGAATGGAAGACATGTCGGCTTTCATAGCGATAGCCTTGCCTTTCCCCTCATCCGCGATTTGTCGCACGGTGTCGTTCGCTGCGCCTTCACTACCATTGTAATTAACGACGACGGAAGCGCCATCTGCAGCGAGACGCTTCACGATGGCGGCGCCGATACCGCGGGAAGAGCCCGTGACGAGGGCGACTTTGCCTGATAGTGGGAGGGACATGTGGTTGAGTGTGGTAGAGTACGAGATGTGGCGGTTCGCAGAGACCTTTATACGTTCAAGCAAGGTTAATTTCGTCCTCTGAACGCCCATGCTGACGAGACTCAACATGTAGTCACACACACCTGCACGTGAAGCTGACTCGTCGATGCTCGAAGCGTCGCTAAGCCCCCGCGCTTGAAAGGGAGAAGATACGCCATAAAAGAGACTGGATTCATAAGCCTCTCGAAATTGCAAGGGGAGCTTAAGGCGTTAAATGGCGTCGGACACGTTGTGCGCAGCGCTATACATTACACTTCAAGCTACGGCTTGAAGGAGGAGTATCGCAGATCGTTCAAGCTGGACTACCGCGGGTCATTTATTATACGGGTTTTCAGCGAGTAAATACTCACATGAGAGTGCTCCAGATTGAGAACTCTCGACCTGGAAACGTCGCAAGTTGATGACAGGCGACAACTCTGTGTGCGTGTTCCGGACACTGTCAGAGGCATCCGGTTGAGGAACGCGCAGGTGGAGACGCATTTGGCGTCCTTTATCTTCTGGATGGACGGTGGGCAGCCATGACCAAGGCCTTGTTGGGCGAACGCAGAAACGCACTGGGACCGTCGCAAGCTGAAACGCTTTGATCCCGAATGGAGTCTGAACGCCACAAAGGTTTCGGCATCTCCGGCAACCATCACCTTGTAGCACTCAGAGAGAATTATGCACTCCTTGCCCCGAAAAAGATTAAGGAGTTGGATGTGCAATCTTGTCTTCAGGAAGCTGCAGTATATACGTTGCAGGTAGATACTACAGTTGCCTTTCACCGGAGCGTATCGGCAACAGCCGTCATTTTCAAACTCAGTTGGTTACTGTGCAACGGACCCTAACCCCACTGGTTCTTCGCAGTAGCTCATCCTTCGAGTCAATCCCGTTGTTTCGTGTCTGTACACTGCTTGCATATATGCCCCTCTGAAGTTCGAAGGTTTCGATCAATGGCAGTACAATGTAAGCAGTCATGACCTAAAGGTTCGACTGAGGCTGACGTCTCCTAGCTCAATCGCAGTATGCAGCAGCGGCTCGGGCACCACTGATAAAATCACCCAGTATTCGTGTGCCGCCTCCAGCGAGTTTCCCTGGTGTTCATGAAGCATTATGTCTAACTCACGTCACAGGTCGAAATGCCTCCAGATATCCATCCTTTGCCCGACTCTGTCACGCCATACGTGAGCGCCATCAGTACTGGGCACATTGTCTTGCAGCTCAACTATGCATCGTCCAGTTCGTCTACCCATTTACTCTCGAGCCACACGTTATCACCCTAGAGACTTCCCGGAGGACGACTCTCGCAGCTCACGCAGCTCGTAGAGAGGCTTATCTTAAGGCACGGGAAGACGAGAAGGAGCGGCGGAAGCGAGAAGCACTGCGGCGGATCGCACCCGGGTTCGAACCGAGCAGTACGCCGCTTGTGCCAACCAAGCGCGAATCAGTGCTAGGATCTCCTGCTGTGCACAATAGCTCGTCTTCACAGGCGGCTCATGATGCGCCAAGATCAGTTATGGATGACCTAGTGGACCAGCTCGCTGCTTTGGAGTCCAAGTCATGATGTTCTTTGGCGCAGGAGTCGGTATCAATACAACCTTACTCGATTTAGAAATCTCTCTGCGTATGAAAGGAACTCGTGCCTTCAGAATAGATGTTAAGCAATGATTCGAAATATTTTGGGGCTGGTACAGTACTTTACAGAGGCTCCAGGAATATATCCAATTGTTAGTCTGCAATGGGCAGCTCGAGAAATGTAGGATAAGTCTAGTCTGTCTGGGCTCTAGAGGTAACGTTTGGAGCATTATACACGTGTTCCATGATGATGATATGTTCAAATCCCGCGACCGTTATATTTACTCCTCTTCTATCTTCACCCTCTTCTCGACGGAGATGGGCTCACCTGTGAGAGTTTGGATCGAGGCTCTGTCAACGCTCACATTCCCCGCAGCGACCGATGACTCTGCGCGCGGACGCGCGGCCAGTTCGATGTCCCCGCTCTCAGCAGGCTTTTTGAAGGCTGTCCGACGCTGCTGGCCCGCAGTGCCGATTCCACGGATGCCGAAGATGGCGATGACCAGCGCAATGCCGATGGTCGCGCAGCACGTCCACCCGGCCGCTCTGAAGCCAGCCATGAGGACAGACGGATCAGAGGGGCCGAGCTCGGGGAAGCGACGGTTGTACTTGGTCGACACGGTGTTGGCAATGGTAGAAGTCACAGCGAGACCAATCGAGGTTCCCAGCTACCAAAGTCAGTCAGCTCGCACGTGAAGGAAGGATTGAGATATGGAAACCTACCCTCGTCGCGACGCTGAAGATACTGCCCGCAAGCGCCTGGGAGTGGGCGGGAAAGCTCGAACACACTTGCATGTTCGCGACTGTGTAAGCGATGTCGAGAATGGGAAGGAGAATCATGACGACGAAGGCCATCGCCCAGTACGATGCGTGCAGGTCGATAAGAGCAAAGATGATGCAAGAGACCTGGCATATGGTCAGTATGGTACAGATGGAAGTGCCGAATGTACACGTACCATAGCTAACGACAGGCCCAGCACCACTAAAAATTGATGGGGAAAATGCCGACCATGTATCCCGTCAGAATGTTGGTGATGAGACCCTTTGTACTCGGCATGAGTAATTGAGCAGGCGCAAGGTATGGGAAGACATACGGAAATGCCCATAGGTACCAGCCGAAGCGAGGTCTGCAACGGGCTTAGTTCGAGGACTTCCTGGTAGTAAAGCGGGGCGAAGTAGCCAAGCGTGTTGAACCCCACCAGCCGAAGAAGACGAGTAAGATGACGGGCCCCATCTTGGCTCCCGGCTGAGTCCACATACTCATGGGAAGGAGAGTAGATTGCCCCTTCGCCTCCCGGCGCAGTTCCCAGACGACGAACGACACAATGAGGATGATCGAGGTACCAAGCAGAGAGGGGATAAAAGGTGTCGTCCAGCCTTTGGGAGTAGCGGTAGACTCTCTATATGTAATGTCAGCTGGCGTTCCTGCTAGTACAGCGAAGATGTAGTACTTACGCCAGATCACACACCAACAACCCGAAACCGGTGATGCTGAGGAGCGCGCCAACCCAATCCAGGCCCATGTTGTATCTATTGGAGATGTCGTCTTCGGGAAGAACAAACCAACCCATGACACATAGAAGGAAACCAAGTCCGGCTTGGAGCCAGAAAATAGTACGCCACGAAGCACTGGACTGACTCAGTATACCACCTGACGCACATGAGACAATGTGCGACAAGCTAGCAATAAATCGAACACGCTCACCAAGAATCATTCCGACTATATAACCGATTGGTTGGCCTGCGCCTAGGACTGCGAAAGCGGTGTTCTTGGATTTGCCTGCAGGAAAATGGGACGATATAATGCTGATGCCTGAAGCCGCAACGTTAGGTCCAGAAGGACGGGCTGAGGGATGCGGAAGTTACCTGCCGGTGTATTCGCAGCTACATCACAATATTTGACGTAAGCATCGGAAGGTATAAGTGTCACGTATAACCTACCTGACCCCACGCCCAACAAGCCGAGAAATACGATGAATGATGGGGATCCTTGGCAAAAGCGGCCGCAATACTCCTGCAAAGTACAGTGAACAACCGTTTGTTTGGATGCCAGCTCTCGACTCACCATATGCTAAACCAAGCTGAACCCAACAGGAAGATCCTCTTGCTGCCGATAATATCTGCCAGCCGTCCACATATCAAAAGCAAACATCCACAGGAAAGTCTGGAGGGATGCGGGACGTGGTCAGTACGCTAATCAAAACTATCAGAGTCGCACTGACGAATAAACGTTAAGAGGCCATTGCAGATCGGACTGCTTGAAGTTTAGATCTCTGCCAATGGTAGCAATGGCTACATTCGTCGCACCGGTCAAGAAAATCTACCAGCGAAGGGGTCGGTCAATTCAACATCATTACACGCGAAGAGATGCATGACTTACACTCAGAACAGTTACGCAACAAACTGTCGCGATAATGAGAGCATCTTGATATCTGCCACCGCTCATGCTCACTCAGATTAGAAGAGGCAGCACCAGTCGAGGGGTCTCGTCGCACGTCGCACGACGAAGGGGTCGGTGGTGTGGTCAGTCTGAGAGGACAAAGCGTTACGGGGTCGAAATTTTATGAAAGTGCAGATACCGGAGCTTGGGGGTTTCGCGGAAGCGGGTGGATAATGTGTGATCATTGGTCATCTGCGGGGCCGGCACTGCGGGATTCTGGGCCTTCAAATCACCCTTGGCTCTTGCGTAATTCAACCACGCAATACGGATCTTGACCAGGTAACGGGGCGGCTGGCGAACGTTGCCGATGGTGTTCACTTTTGATCATGAAAGACTGAAACCCTAGAAAAAGCCGCCAGATGAGGGCGCTTGGAGATTGATGCGCCCTCCGCCCGGCTTCCGCCCTTTCATTGTTCAACTTGGCGGCAGGCGCTCCGAAATCAGCATTCTGGCGGTCCGGTGCCTTCCGGTGCTCTTCATGTTCAGCACCCCTGCACTGCGCATAACCCTCCGACGACCGGCAGGTAGATGAGAGACGGAGACAGTAAATAACACGCATCCTTACGTACCAAGTGATTTAGATAAATGCCCAGGTCGATGAGAGACGCTCAATGACTGCACTCTAGCGGACTCCCGCTTCATCTCGTCAGCAAGTGCCAGACGACGCCGACTCGAGTGGTGTTAGGACGGATTACAAGCAACGTTGAGCATCTGAATATTACATAGTTAGGATACACATGGACGTTCTACCGATACATGTTACAGATACACGGGTTGACCGAGAGGCTGTCGGATTTACACGACCTCGACAAAGTTCGCAGGGAATATCCCCTGTCGCCCGTCTACTTTGCCGGTCCACCTAAGAGCACAGTCAGCAAAATGTGGGCTGTCTGTTCGGAAGTACTAACCAGGTGTCAGTGTTGTGACTCTTCTCAGTGACGATGATCACCTGTCCCTTCTTGAAAGACAAGTCGCCAGACTGTTTGTATAGGTATCATTAGCACACTGACGTATACGTTGACTATGGCCCACTAACCTGAGCAGCATTGAAATCGAACAAAGCAATAGCTCTTGCTACACCTTCGTGGGGCATCAATGGTCTCGTCAGCTCAGGGTTGGGAGTCAATTTTGGTGGCGCTGGCGAACTGTTGCCGCCGAATGCCTTCGCCGAAGATGACATAGGGTTACCAAAGACGTCGACATCAGCATCGACGTCGTGATAATCGCCGTCATACATTGACGATCGATGGTTGAGTTCGAATGGGTTGGTTTGGGAGAAGCGTGACGACGTCGGCGGCGTGTAAGCACTGACGGACCGCCTGTGGGAGGCAGACTCCGAGTTTCCACCCTGGAATGGATATTTCGAAGGCGGGAACTTGGGGGCGGGGAACCTCATCGTGGACGTAGAAGACTTCGGGGGCGTCTCTCCCGGAGTGAAGTCAGAATCAAATTTGGTCTCGAAGAAGTTGGTCGTCGGCTCATCTCTACTATTCCCAGTCGGCACAGTGGATGCTCGAGGTCGTCCTTCCGATGCCTGTTCATTGTACTTGTTCTTCAGCGCGGAACGCCACTCGTGACGAGGATCTGTGTTCTCGTTGAAGTCAAAGTATGAAGTAAGGCTGCTGTTCCTGGAGCCCAATGACGGCCGCTTGGTCTTCCCACCAGGACCATTCTCGCCGGATGGGCTCTCCAACCCACCAAATATGTAACCTTGGCTGGGTCTTCTATCAGCCTCGTCAACCCATTGGCGATTCCCTGGTAAGCCCGTGCAAGCTTCAAGCGTACGGATGAAGGGCTGTGCCCACTCTGGAGGCGGTACGGCACCACTGAGGAGTGATTTAGCGGTTACGTCGGAGTGGTATGCTTGCACGTTTGCATCTTGACGCTCCACTATAACCGATCCTTCCAGAGAGACGCCGCCAAACAAGCCCCTGGTCTTGGAATAGCTATACCTGTAAAGACATTAGAGGCCACAAGTGGAAAGTGATGATTGACTGACATTGCTGCCATCTTGCCTTTCGTGCTCACAGATCCGAGCGCTTCACCATTCCTACCAAGCGGTCCTACTGCGACGCTAAGATTGCCACCCAAAGTCACAGAACCGGCCGCCATAAACGATTGCTAAATGGTCATTGAGCGAATGGCCTATCAATATGCTCGAAAGTACGTACAACAGCCTGTGATTGCAAATTTAGCCTGAGCGCATGAACTTATGGTTCGCAGTACTCACAGATTTAGAGTTAAGCACCACGAGAAAGTCGGTCATCTCGGCACCTGCTTGGCCACCGACACCGAGTCCTGCTGTTCCAATAGCGCTAGGAGAAGACCATGCTTACCAACCGGTGAGAAACGTAGAAGAAAGAAGTTTCAGTGGGATGCTCACTGCCATCGGGTAACCGAGCGATCACGATTCCACTGCCTGCGCGAGCTGAGAACAGAAACCCGGCCTTGAATACGGTGAATATGGCGAAGCCTTTGGCGCTCTCGAGCACGCTACGGGGAATAACCTAGAGAAACGTACCGAATCCATGTCATGCAATGTCGTGACAATACGGGAAGCCAACGCTTACACCATCGAGCCCGTTATTACCGCCGTCCACAAATGACTTGACTAGGAGCCGACGTTCAGGTGAAGCCACCTTGAGTAGTGGAAGCACTCACATATCGTGGCCGCCTTCTGGCATTCTTTCGGTAGAGGTTGGGGAATGGGAGAGTTGAACTTCATGGAGGTATGAGTATGAGATAGCTCGAGCTCGGGGCCTCGTGTAATGACAGCATCGGAACGGCATTTCGGCAGCTTCGGCGCGGACATCCCCACGCCTTGAAGGAATAGTTTAGACTCCCACAAGCCCTAAAGGGGGGCTTAACAGCAGAAACAGCAGAAATAACGTTGTTCACTTGGCCTCGCCGCTCAGCCTTGTACGCCGTTCACACTTTCTCACTTCTCGTCCCTTGCTGGCTTACTTTCATGACTGTCGAAAGTCCGCATAGTGTCAGCCCGTCTCCTTACTGAAATGCTGCCAAAACGACCGGCTGGAACGTCCCCGGACACCAGACCGAGCAAACGACCAATGCCCTCTTCCCCAGAGGAAGGAGAGCTAGACGATGCAACGCCACCACCAGTCAGTGTAAGGTCCACACCCCCATCCCCGGATCATTCACAGGCACCTGCAAAGCCTGCTGGTAAAGTGCCTTTTCCTTTCAAAAAGAAAGCCGCAGCACCAGCACCAGCACTACCACCGGCACCGATTCATTCTCTCCCTGAACGACCACCATCGCCCACCTACTCGCGCCCGGCTGAAGACGACCGCAGACCAAGAGAGGATGACAGCCGACGCAATTCGCATTCGCGTCCGCCTCCGCGCGCCCGTCCAGTAGATCACTGGGCACCAGGGTATGACAGTAGACCGCCACCCCGCCCGAAATGGGATACGTACCAAGATTCAAGGTATGACGATGACAGGTCGTACCGCCCGCGCGCAGAAGCAGACCGGTGGGAACCGCGCGACTACGCGCCGCAAGGGCTAGTTTCACCACGAACAAGCAGGCGGTCGCGCTCACCCTCTTCGCCGCGTTCACGGAGCCCGCTTTCTCCAGAGAGCCCCGGGAAGGGCAAGCATCGTCTACCCCGTCCGAGTGCGCTGGAGTCAGATAGAAGAGACTCTTACGATGATGACCGAGATCGTTCATGGACGAAATCTCGAGACAGACCACGAGACCATTGGAAGGATCGCAGCCCTGCTGGACGGGCGGGCGATTCGTACCGCCCGAGCGACGATGACCGGTACCGGCGACCCCGCGCGGATGCGTACGATAATGGGCGACCTCGATATCGTGACGACGAGGACGACCGGCGGTATCCTGAGAGCCACAGCTACGACCGCTATCCTCCCAAGAATGGTGATGCGTACCATCCTTTATCCCCTCGCACGCCACTACGGCCGTTGTCTCCTCAGTCACCACGACGTCACGTGGACCGTGGTCGAACCCCTGAGCGGTCAGAGCACCCATATTCGCCTGCGCGAGAAGAGAGGTCGGACCTTCTCCCATCGCAGCATGCGGCAGTGAAGATCTCATTACCGAAGAAGCCTCCCACACCAAGGACCAGTCCATCTATCTCGCTCCTCAACGGCAAGGACGTTCGGGCTCCGAATGTAGAACCCCAGCGTCCGCAGACAAACGGAGAAAGCTCGAAGCCCCCTGCTCTGCCTCCTAAACCAAGACGAAAGCCGGTGCAGCGTTCCAGGGAAGAAGAGAAGGCCACCTATGGACGCATATTTGAAGGCTGTGGCCTGCAGAGCGATTACGATGTTACCACGAAGCTTGGTGAAGGAACCTTTGGGTGCGTAACATAATTTCCATTCCAAATTTTTTGCTACTCCGCATATACACGATCCCCGTATTCATGACACTTGTTAACCCCGACCTCCTTCATTTGCTGTACAGTGAGGTTCACAAGGCTGTGCATCGTATGAAGGGTCACACGGTGGCGCTCAAGCGTATTCTCATGCACAACGAGAAGGAGGGCATGCCCATAACGGCGCTCCGAGAAATCAAGATCTTGAAAGCTCTGAAGCACCCGAATATCGTGGAGATTCTCGATATGTTCGTCGTCCGGAGTAAGTGGATATATCTTCCTGCTAATGTCGTCCCGCTTACACGACGTGTTTGTAGGCAAAGGGAAGGAATCGCCGCTGTCTGTATACATGGTATTCCCTTATATGGATCATGATCTCGCTGGTCTCCTAGAGAACGAGCGTGTCAAGCTCTCGCCAAGCCAAATCAAGCTGTATATGAAGCAGCTACTGGAAGGCACTGAGTATATGCATCGGGTACGTCACAGTAGCAGGCCTCCACATTGATCGCTAACCTATAGTATGTCCCAGAATCACATCCTTCACCGTGACATGAAAGCAGCTAACCTACTCATCTCGAACAACGGCTCCCTTAAGATTGCGGATTTTGGTCTTGCACGAGCCTTCGACCCGAATATCGTTCGCGATATCAACGCGCCTGCTGAAAAGCAACGCAAGTATACGAACTGTGTGGTCACGCGATGGTATCGGCCGCCGGAGCTTTTGCTAGGCGTGAGACAGTACGGCGGTGAAGTCGACGTTTGGGGTATTGGGTAAGCCGCAGTTCGACCATCGACAAGTCTACACGTTTGTTGACACCAACGTCAGCTGCGTTCTTGGCGAGATGTTCTGGCGAAAGCCCATCCTTCCTGGCTCCTCGGATCTCGACCAGCTCGACAAAATCTGGCAGCTCTGTGGGACGCCCACGCAGATTACATGGCCCAATCACGACCTTCTGCCAGGGTGTGACGGTGTGAAGCGATTTCAGAACTTTCCCCGCCGAGTTAAACTCATGTTTGAATCGTAAGTTTATTGGCGACGCGCATTAACTACGCTAAACATTCACATACTACGCAGAATCGGGCAGGAGACGCTGGACCTTCTGGATAAACTGCTTACGTGCAATCCAAGGGAGCGCATCACTGCATCTCAAGCGTTGGACCATGATTACTTCTGGACGGACCCATTACCGGCTGATCCTAAGACGTGGGTGCTTTATCTCTATGATTGCCATGACCATGCACTCATGCAGCCAATGGTCGACTGGCTTTCGGCTTGGAAATTTATTAACATTTGCCTGCACTCGGTAGTCTTCCTTCGTATGAGGCTTCGCATGAATTTGATAAACGCGGGCGCCGTCAACCACCCGTCGGACCGCCTGTCCATCCACCAGTAGAAGCGCCTCATCGTCCTCTACCTGCGCCAACTCGTCCTCCGTTGCACTACAGCAACAGCAGACCGCCTCCACCCCGAGAGTCCTTCCGCAACGGACCTCCACCCCACCACCCCAACTCTGGCGGCTACCATCCGCCTCCGCGATACCCACCTGTTAACCATGTCCCCACGATGCCGGTCACATTACCACCCATCACCCTGCGTCCCGGCCAAGGCGCAATGCCCTACCAGCCGCGTAACCAGGACCGTCCCTCGCATCTCCCCCCGCGGCCTTCTGAAGCCATAGGAGGTAGAGGAGAGCGTGGCGGCGGCTACGCCGGCGACCGTGCTCACCGCCATGACCCTGCCTCGGATCTCAACTACGGTTGAGTGCCAGTCACTAGCTGTCTGACATTGTTTTGTACTGTCGCTATCGCATTGCATTCACTCTCGCACATCCCTACCTCCTGTCTCTACGCAGTAGCCCCACTACTTAGAGCCTCGCAACCGTTTCTTGCCAATGCCATTGTGTTTTGGACTCTCGCAAGCCATAAGTGGCCTCCGGCATTCGCCGACTGCTAAATGCACCCAACATGGTAGTCGCGCTCCTCTTTGTCTTCCCTAGCTTGCGTACCACCCCGCACCTACGCTATTTACTTGGTGAACCACAGGCATGAACTTTCAAAACCTCAGTATATTCAACGGGCTACCGGGGTTGAGTTTCGGCGTGGACTCATGTATTCCTTGACACTAACTCGTCTGTGCAGCTGGGACGGCGCGTCGATGTTCATAAACAGATCGGAGACATGCGCAACTCGGAAAGTCCTCCAGTGTAGGGGCTTCGGGATCTTCGAAAACGATGTCTCGCGTAAATTCGAGTTGGAGGAGATTCCTGATCTGCCCATGGACCACTTCAACGAGCGCAAGCGAGTCGTGCGGATGTTCAGCGGTGGGTTGAGGCTAATCACAACAAGGAGCCTTTACGGGTGGTTCAGAACAACTGGACTCCTATTCTATACAATTTCGAAGTGCGTTGGGTGCATACATCGATCGTCAGTCACCTGAGCTCATATGATATTCCCTCAGGTCGCGAAGAATTCGTCCAAGCGGAACGTAAGGCCCTTTCCATCATATCCTTACTTGATGACTGATTGTCTCCCTTCTCCCACAGCAAGATTGGGGACATTTGGTGTTTGTGGACTTGACGTTGACTCGATACCTTCTGGTAATGTGCTTCGGACCTGACAAAGACGGTAGGTCCTTGTTTACGCCACTGATGGTTACAGTCTAACTCCGGGCTTGCATAGGACATGGGAACGTTGCGCATGAACACTATTTTGCTACAACAAAATACCATGCCGATCGCTTGCTATCCATGCTGAAGTACGTCTTGTTCGAAAGGCCCAAACCCGACTGGTGAGTCTTCCTGCGCTCTTGTCTCAGCCTGTCAAGGTAAACTCAATATCATCTATGTAGGGTTCGTGCAACGTACACGACGTTCACTACATCCATTAACCCTGAATTTCTCAACTCAGTGAAGCCTTAAATCCCGGAAGGAGTCTTTCCTCCTATCTTTCACACAACGGCCGAAACCTTCACTCCGTACCTGACAGAGGGAGAGCTGGAGCGCATTGACAGCACCCTTATGCAGTCGAAACACTGGAAGGTGCCTCCCACGAACATTCGCGACGAAGTCATGACGCGTCAGCCGCGTCCGAAGCCCCTGCACTCGACATGGCTGTGTGGAAAATCCGTGGAAGCCTGCGGCAACTGTGGGGAAACAGGCGAGACGAAGATGCCACAATGCAGCACGTACGTATCTTGTCAATGTCTTTTATCTGGCGGCTGAAACTATGTTCTTAGCTGCAAGATGGTCCGTTACTGCAATCGCGACTGGTGAGACTTATCTTGTCGTATCCGGGTATCGGGGCTGATTCAGACATCCATTCGGTACAGCCAAAGGCAGCATTGGAATGTGCACAAGCAATACTGCAGAAAGGCATGGGGGACAACCACCGCTGCCTAATGTTTAACTCCTTTTGCAGAATGGCCGTGCGTAACGCTTGGTCCATCTCAGTAGATAACTTATAGGCTACTTTGCGATCCTCCCCAGTGCTTCAGCTACTTCTTACCTTGCGCTTCTGACGGCGAATTTGAAGGATGTGCGGTGCCTTCATTCTCAGCGAGCCATATGTCATATATATGATAGAATATATTGCGCTTAATCATGCCCAACCATGGATGCTGTTGTGTCCAGGTCTGAGGCTGCTTACTGCTGCGAGGCGTGAGCCAGCCAATGAGCACCGCGCCTACTCCATCAAATTATTCGGTCGGAGTTTAGATCAAGCAAGCGTATATAAAGCGGCTCTTCCGCTAACGTTACTCTTTAGCCAGCACCTTATCTCTCGTTCCTGTGTTTCCCCCCTGGAAGGAGTCATTATTCGACTGGCTGAGAGAAAATTAGGCCTCTCTTTCGCTAGCAACTCTATGCGTACGTCGCGATGATGGATTTCTAGATAGTAGGGTGGGCCATATGTCGCTTACAAGCTGTCATTAATGCCAAATTCTATACACATGCAAGAACCTGCCGTTGCGTGGGAAGTTTCAGACCGGTGTTTGTCTCAGTACACTCAGAGGAGGAACATTTGAGGTGAGTAACGCGTCGCATTACGGGCTCGTCTGACAAGTCGGTCGACCGTCTGTGACTGCCTGACAGTGGGATGCCCGAGAGTTGAAATACGATCTCCGTACTTGACTGCAAGCAGTCCAGAGCAAGTCCGTCGAGCGCAGGTGTCAGTTCTAGGCTGCTTACTCAAGTCTATCTTTCGCGACCTAAGACCACTGCCCCGACGTCGTACTTGGGTATTTGGCAGATCGCAGGCACAAATGGACAGAACAGGCTGTACTAATACAGTGCCGTGTCTTCAAAGCTGTGTTTCTCAGCCTGCGAATCTACTCGAGTGCAGTCACTTGACCACTCCGTTGTTGCTGACTACCCAAATATCGATGATAGGCCCTGATCGCTATCTGTGTTCCTTGCACAAGTCGAGTCAACCCTGCAACACCTCGAGTATAAAGCAAGCACATCTATTTCACCTAGCACATTGTCTAGTTCCGCAACAATGCCAGCTGCAAACCAACCGAAGGAAGTCGCCGTCATAGGAGCAGGTACCGCCTGATACGTGTATACTTCTGTGAAGTGCTCGAATGCTGATTCGTCGCAACATTTTAGGTGTGGTGGGGCTAACTACAGCGGTTAAGATCCAAGAGAAAGGCGGATATCGTGTGTCCGTTATAGCCGACGCTCTCCCCTCGGACCCAAAGAGCGTTAGGTATACCAGTACATGGGCGGTACGGAGTGGCCCATCGTTATTTTTGCCTGCTCTAGGGAACTGACAGTCTCCATAGGGTGCTCACCATGTCAGTCATGCTGAAGGTGACCCCAAGCAAGAGAGTAAGCGTAATGTCATTTTACTTAAGCAAGTCCCGACCTGACTGTTTGCCGAACAACAGAGATCGACCGAGAAACATTTGACATCATGTGGGAAATGTCCGCACCAGGTGGCGAAGCAGAGGGTTGCTTCCTCCGCCTGACGCAGTCGGATTACTTCTACGATGGCCGGGATACTCATCTCGATTGGATGCCTGACGTATGAGTCTCCACCCCAACCACGCTTCGAGTCCCATACTGACATGTTGCGCAGCATGCAAAACTCTCTGCTGACTCTTTAGTCCCAGATGCGAAGGAAGGCGTCCAGTACTCGACAGTCACCATCGATACGCCTACGTACTGCAACTATCTCGCATCCCGCCTGTTGGCCAAAGGAGGCAACATTGTCCGGGGCTCGGTGCAGCATATTCAACAAATTGCCGAAGGCGGCGTACATGTTTTCACACCGACCCGTGCGGGCAAGACATCCGTCGACGCCATCGTTGCTTGCCCTGGACTAGGTGCACGTACCTTAGGCGGCATCGAGGATCAGGATGTCTTTCCCGTGCGAGGGCAAATCGTTTTGCTTCGGGCCCCGTGGATCAAGTTTGGCCGGACTGCGAGCCATGCCGCGCACGGACTATGGACGTATATCATCCCCAGAAGGTCCGGAGACGTGGTCGTTGGTGGCACGAAAGTGGATAACGACTGGCAAGTTTTTGTTCTAGCGACCGGTCTAGATCTTATCATGGCTGATGTGCGGTTCTTGCAGGTACCCCGTTGCTCGTCCAGAGACTACGACAGAGATTCTCACAAGAGCTCTGGCGCTCTGTCCTGAACTTGCCCCTGCTGAGATCCGAGCCCAGCGGACGCCCACCGTAGACGACCTGCGCCCACTCATCGTAGAGGAAGGCTGCGGGTTCCGTCCGCAACGTAAAGGTGGGGTGAGACTCGACGCAGAGTGGATAAAGGCAGGCACCAATGACATCCCTCTGGTGTTCAACTATGGGTAAGTGATAGCTACGCATTGAGCGAGCCATTATAAGCTAATTATCATCGTTCAGTCACGGAGGAGGCGGATTCCAGGGATCTTGGGGAACAGCGTCTATTGCACTCAAGCTATTGGAGGATGCTCTTGAGAAAGGCAAGCCCGAGTAGGCGTCCCGAGGAAAGCGAAATATCCCTGTTCCCTATGTATCGAGATACATAAATTTAGCATCTACTTGAATGTGTCTGCGAACCACCATTTCTTCATCTTTCCGTCCTTGGAGAAATCAGCACGCCCAACAAACGGTCGATCGGCGAGAAGCATCGGCATCCAGAACACATCGTCCGCCCACATCTGGCTGTAAGGGATGGGCTCCAACTGAGATGCATCTACACCGTCTTCCGTGGAAAACCACTGAGGGCGCATCTCGTCGGTCCTTCCAGCGAATCGACATCATAAGGCCAGTAGAAATAAGAGAGAGAGAAACATGCTTACTCAGAGATAGTGCCGGTGTACGTTTCAGCCACGAAGATGTCGATGTGGAACGCATGATCGACGTCTTCGAGCACGAAGAATAGCGACCCGCATTTTCTGAGGGGCGCCTCTATGCAGGCCTCTTCCTGCCATGGCAAAGCTTCAGCGTCATGGCTCCATGACTCTTTCCTAGCATTTCATTTATTTACCTGCAGCTCCTCGGACTGCTGCTTGCAAAGGCGTCTCTTGAGGTTCGACTTTACCCCCGAACCCATTATACCTGCGAACGCAACATATTGTAAGTCAATACCTAGCGAACTGTTTCCAATGGTCTATACACACAAATCCTTTCCGAATCCGCGTTTCTTGTAGCCCAGTAGAAGCTACCACATCACATGGGTCACCTTCTGCTGTCGAAGCCGCGAAACACTTACCTTGCCTGGCTCCCTGATGAATGCATTCGTGTACAGCCGTACTTTCTCGTGGGATAGCCAGTCCGAGACACCGCCATTATGCGTCTCAGCTAGAGGACCTTCGTAATCTACGCCAGGAGGAGCTCTTGACGACATTGGGTGGTGGTTAGAAGAAAAGAAGGATACCGAAGGCGTCTGATTTGCATCGTGCCTGTAAGCGACCTCAGTTCATCGTGTGGCAAAGCAGCACCGAACATTTCCAAGACTCCACTATATTTGACCAGTAATCCTTCTACGCGTAGTGTAACGAGGGCCTCAGACCTACAAACGCAGATCTTAGGGAATAATCAGTACATTGTTCGACATTGCGTCGTCTGATTTTAGCCTAGTCCTTTTGTCCAACGGCCACGTCCGAGTCAGAACCAGTCTCCTCGGATGCCCGCTTAGCTACAGCTTCAGCACGAGCCTCCTTGCTCAGGCGTTTGACACGCGCGAAGATGCCCACTTCAGGGTCCCGGATGAAGTTGACGATAATCAAGGGCCACGACGGGTGCGATGGGATTGTGTCGTAGAACTCTGGCGCGAGCGCACGCAGAGCAGGAAGACGCGTCCAGGGTACGGAGGGGAAGTCGTGGTGCTCGTTGTGGTATCCAACCTAGCATGGATGAGAATAATGACACAATAAAAGTGCAAGGGGACGTACATTGTAGGCTAGAACGTTGAGCGGGCCGTAGTAAGAGAAAGTTTCTTGCTCTAATCCATCCCAGAGGTAATGCTCCGCAATGAAATGTCCTGCGCATGGATGCAGACTCCCGGCGAAGAAGCTTGACATAATAAGGTAGATTAGAGGTCGAATGCCAAAGGCTTTATAAAGCAGAGCGTCGAATGCAAGCTGGGTAGCGATGTTCGCGTAATGCCATTGAGTCAGACGTTGGGCCCTCACGAAAGTCGGGCGCAGCGCATAAAAGAGAATCTGGAATGTCCTGGACACGGCTTAAGCTGAAGAAATGACTGAAGAGTTAAGAGACCTACGCGAAGAACACCTTGCCGAGAACGTTGTTGAGCAGCACCAGTTCTAAATGGGTGGGCAGATCGGTGTCAACCCCATCTTCTCCCATTTGCTTGTGATGTTCCAAGTGGTACCTCTAAAGCGTGCAGGACTAAGGCAAGGGTGGGTATTTCAAATGAGAAAGGTACACACCTTAAACATGGCACAGTACGGTATTCCAATGGGCAAATTGGCAAAGATCGCGAGCGCTTTGTTGGCTTTGATACCCTTGAAGGCCAAGTTATGGGTGATTTCATGTATGGCCAAGAAGAGGTTGTGATTCGCCGTTCCGCCAATCGCATAGGCGCAGAAGACGAAGAGTGGGGACAGCGGTCGCGTATGCCGCAAGAGGAGACCAGTAGCTAGCTGAAGCAAGACTACACCCAGGACGACCCACTTAGTGAGCGGCTCATGTCCCATGAGTTTCGTGACCTGCAGATAGTCAGTGACGCCTAATGTACGGTGGTTGCCAGACGTGCCTCCGGGTGAGCCTTCATTATTGCCATCCTTCTACTTCTGTGCGGTTCCTCCGTCATGAGCCACAAAAAGTCCGAGGGGTCTTGCGGGGGCCCATAGGGCGACTTTGCCTCGCCGTCCTTGCCTGGAGAGACGATGACCGTCCGACGTGGTGACCGACCTTCCGAGAGCGACTCTGCGCCTCCGAAGTAGCTGAAGTCTGAGGAGGCTGTGTGAGTCCAGAAACCTGAGCATCCAGCTGGCATACTAGCCTATGTCCTTCGTGCTTCTAGCATCCTGGACGTCGCTCATGGCGGGGGTGGTAACGTCCACCACCGTCAGGCACTGCAATATCCCCTACCTTTAGACGCCCATAAGCGCGGTATAGATTGCTTCCGTGCGGCCGGCGTCTGGACTTGCTCTGGAACTTATCTCAGACTCTCACTATACACAGTCACTAGTGGCTACATCCGAATCTCTGCGTAGTGTAAGACAAGACCAAGCATGTATCCTGAGAGGCGCGGCGAAAGTTCTCGAGCAGCATATCAGCAGCCAGTAGCTGGGCCTTCATCGCATCCTACCTGGAGATCTCCACCTCGAGGAACGATACCGCCTAACTACAGAGGGTCTTTCCATACGCATCCAAGAGGCAGAGGCAACGATTATCAGCACCATATACCAACAGCAACTAAATCCCCCTACATAATGAGGCAGGACCTTATGTTTTCAGCACGAGCGCATACCGTGGCTGGAGATGACGGTGGCGATCTACCTAGTGCGCGGCGTGGACCCTCTCGGATGTCCGCCATGTCCGTCCGTAGTGGCAAACTTGCCCGAAAGCAACCCCACTCAGCAGCTCGCAAAGTGCCTCGTGCCGGGGACTTCTATATGACCCTACCTGAAGACTCTGACACAGGCTCTGCTCGTAACAGCAGCGACGGGGAATCATCTCAACCCGATGACGAGTATGTTTCGCTCCAAAGACCTGATCCAATAGTGTATTATATATTAACAGGTGCGCTTTCAGGCCTCCAGCACAAGTAGAGCCGCCGCGCCAGTTTCAATCAGGAAAGAAAAGCGCAAGGTTTTCTCGGCCACCGCTTGCCCTTCAGCAAGGCCGTAGCTCTCCAAGCGGTGAACAGGGTAGCGGGGCTGCTCGTAAAGCCGCCGCATTTATGGGACGGTCAAATTCACCGAGGAGACAGCCTCGGCCACAAGTGCAAGATATCATAGTCGTCTCGAGTGACTCTGAATCAGAAGATGACGGGGACCAGGATACTGTGGAAGCTCTCACCGCCATTCTCTCCGACCTCGCTATTTCCTCGCAGCCCCACGCCAGCCTTCCATTCCTTGCACGGAACGTTCGTGACGTCTTCTACTCCCAGTGTCGGTCAAAGGGGATTTTTTCGGATGCACGGATGCCACCCGCCGTCTCAGTTGTTGTCCTGTACCGCTTCCAGGCCATTCCCAACATCCTGACATTTCCGGGTCAAAACGCCCACTCCGAATACCGAGCGGAAATGAAGAATTGGAGCTGTCCGTTGTGTGACGTCTTGAGTATCTTGAACACCGAGGAAATGCTCCGTTTCCACATTCATTGTCATCATCCAGCGATCGAGACAGCGTGGACCAAAGATGTGCGCCGTGTTCTTACCTTATCGTTTACTGCTCTTCATGGAAGCATAGGACGCGGGACGGCTAGAGATCCTTTTGGACTTGGTCCCAGCACAAACGCACATCGATTCGACGGAGGAAGAGAGTAGTGAAGACGAAAATGAAGATGATCCTGAACTGCCGAATGTCAGAGGATCAATTGTGTCGCGATCACCGTAAGTTTCCTTTATTTCAAGGTAGAGCGCACAATCAACTCTTTGATCTTCAGTTCTCCAATGTCAGTTTCACCAGTGGGCCCTGTCCTTGACGAGTCCGATAGACAGGATATCGACGACTGGCCTAGCGCTACCATGTCCATGATCGCTGACCCTTCCGAGACTCAAGCTACTGAAGGGCCAGAGTCGGACTCTGATTCAGAACTGGAGTTGCTCGGAGCTTCGTCACTCACGCCCGCGTTTAATATTGCTCTCAAGCACGAAGAAGAACCTGTCGATGTGTCCGCCCTTCTAGAGCGAGCGGTCGCTGCAGCGCCCAGGCCTCCGCGCACTGGCATCACGGAGGACGGTGAGCTCATTCCACCGCCGCGAGACCAAATGTACGGGCCGGCGGCAGAACCACCTTTTCAGTCGTGTCGCCCTCGCCCTCGTATATTCGATTTGTTGAATGATCTACCCTCGAACCCTACGGCATTTTAGCGTGGATGATTGTCGACACGGAGGAAGAGATATACGAGTTGGTCGATGTGAGCGACGAGGACAAGGTCGTCATGGTGCTATGGAATAGATGGATATTCCTCAACCGGTGAGATGCTTCATGCAGCGGCAGTTCACTTCGCTTACCGCCGCCTTTGATGCGTCAGGTTGAAGTTTCTCTTCGCGGCTATCGAGAGGGCGTTATAGCATTCCTCGATGAATACTACAAACTGATCCATCGAGCAGCTGGTTGGAAGGCGTTGCGATCTTTCCTGCTGGTAAATACCTCCACAGACCAGACAACTATTGCGCCTCTGACCTATTCCTCTGAGCACAGGTCTTGACCGCCAACAAATTCCTCAATGTGTACGACATGCTAAAAATCATGGAACATTATGAGGGGCTAGTAGGGATGGCTGACTGGTATAAAGACTCTGCCGATACGACTACCTCGTCATGAACACTGACTCCGGTTCGCTGCGTATGCGGAGGTGTCATGCATCGTCTATGATACATGATATCCGGTCGGAAGTAGCGGCGTCTGGTCCCGCCGTATCGTTTCAAAGTCGAGGCTGTATTTCCGCGCAGCTCGTTTCCACGGACAGAGCTCGCATGATTGGTCAGTAGCTGCGCATACATGGGACGATATCTCTTTTAGAAAACGATTGGGCCGTTGCGCAGAACGGAGGAGTCGACCCACCTCATAGTATTCTATGCCATAGTATGAACAAGCTCAAGCTCACACCGTGCCAAACTCGGAATACGGAGCTTGGGTCACCGAAGAAAAAGACACAACAGCTCTGGGGTCTCATTGGGCTGCAACTCTTACACACCGTAGAAATAATGTTGCGCATTGGTCCTGGCACTTGTGGGATATTAATATTGTCGACATCGTACGTGAACTGACACAGTGCGGTGCTCCTTGGGCGCTTGAGCGGGAGTCGGTGTATTCTCAGTTTAGCCAGAAGGCGGGAGTCGGTGTTTGGGGTCATCCCATCAGGATGAACGATGGGCGTCTCTATGAAAGTGGTCCGATTCGCAGAGCCTTGCAGCTTTGCATTTGACCACCACCCTCGACAATGTCTACGCCGCCGCTTTCGTCGAGCAGCTCCTCAGAGAGCTCACCCTCACCATCTCTACACGACTCAGACGATATGCTCAAGTCAGAACTTGCCGACCACATGCACTTCGACGACCCTGAGACCCTCGAGCTACTACTACAAACTATAACTCAGAATAGCGAACCAACGGTCAATCATGCCGACGACTGGTCGCGGATGTCGGCCTGGGTTGGCCACGACGCAAAGCCCTCGGAGCTATCCAACGACTTCAATTTCGCTTTTCCTATGGACCTTGACCTCGATCCCCTAGGCATGTCCGTCGATCCAAACTCATTACATTTCAACACTTCCATCTTCACCCAGTCTGCCCTCTCAGAGAGTGCTTACTATGCACCGTCTCTCCCGCCGGCCCCAGAGACGTCGTCTGCGTCTATGTTCCCATACGATAGCGCTACCTGGCCGAATGGTAGTGGTCACACCGAGCACGGTACTGGTCGACGCTTAAGCGTCACTTCCTCCTCCTCGTCTTCTGGGGCCTCGCTCTCTCCCATTCTGGAACCGCGCTCGCCTGCTAGCAGCGCCACCAGCGTGTCAGGTCAGAGTGATTCTGACCCAGCGTTTGAACTGGCCCAGCGCGTTCGTCAAGCCGCCGGCGTCACGCTTGCCGTACCTGTTAGTCCACAGGTACGGCAGCTCGCAGCTGCTAGCTTGCAGGAGAGAGCATCACCATCTCATTTATCTCCTACCCATTTCCTCGCTCCGTCGCATCCTTCCGAGGCCTCCCCCCGTCCGCCCAACCAGCCTCTCGTGCTTCACCTATCGCGACATCGCCGTCCGACGCTGGAGGGTCCTCACCTTCCAGTGCTTCCCAGAGCCCTCAGCCAGAGGCCTCTATCAGTGTTCCTCCTGCTCGTCCCAAAACCAGTCATACGACTATTGAGCGACGGTACCGTACGAACCTCAACGCCAGAATTACGGGCTTGAAGCAGGCCGTGCCCGCTCTTCGAGTCCTTGAGCTGAAGAATGGAATGCCGTCTCCTTACAACGATGTTGTAGATTCCAGAGGATTTGTTGATGGTGTCAAAGTCGCTCGGAAGATGAGTAAGGCCAATATCCTCGGCAAGGCTACAGAGTATATTCGGTACGCTTCTTGCATATCCATCTTCTTACGACGAAAGCTCATTGCTGCTTAGAGTGCTAAAGAAGCGGGAAGCGCGTCTCAAGCGCGAGCAAGAAGGCTTGAAGTCTCTTGTTAGTGGGCTCGTTGGTGGCCCAGCTTTGCTGAAAGAGTGGGACCGAGAGTGGCGCAGCAAATTTGGTGGAGAAGAGAAGGACGAGATTGAGGGAGAGGATGCCGCAGCCGGTAGCGACGACGAGGATGGCGAAGGCGACGATTCCGACGGCGAGGACGAGGAGGGACGTTCGCGCAAGAAAGTCAAGGTCACAAAGGCGCCCAAGAAGGAGAAGCCGGTGAAGGCACCCACTCCGCCTCCTATTCCGACTGTGCCAGGCGCAGTGCCTGAGAAGAGGAAACGTGGTCGACCGCGCAAGGTCCCTCTGCCGCCCGCTATCCCGGCGACAACGCTTACCCCGATGGATGGTGTTATCGTCCCTCCACCACACCACGCCGTTCCCATGCAGCAGGATATCGTGGCTCCGCATACCAGCCAACCTGCTCCTCAATACCTTCTCGCAGTCTTTGCATTCTTCTCCGTGTTCAACTCGCCGCTTGCGTCCAGCTTCGGTCATTCACAGTCGCACACGCATGCTGAAGGTCACGCCCATCACGGCTCAGTACTCACTGCCCACCCTACCATGGTGCCCACGGCTTCTATGCCCATCTCTCATCCCAGCTATGGAATGCAGGAACTTGTCCAGGCGTTCCATCTACTGGTCTCCACCCTTGTATTCTTTTACATCGTCTTCCCGCGGGTCTCTGGTGCTTTCCGGGAGAACAAGACCCTGGCGAATCTGGTCCACCGGCTGCGCTCGTATTCTCGCATTCAGCATATTTCTTCTTCACCAACGGCACACGCATCTCCTTTGCTTTCGAAGGGTGCTCAGCGTGCTGCCCTCATTAGTGCTCTTGCACCAGCGACTCGGGGCTCACCCAACGAAGCCAACATCCTCAGGAAAGCCCTAGGAGTGTCCACCGGTGTCATCGGCTTGCTGCAGGGCGTGATTAAGGCAGCGCGTATTGACCGGGGCCTGGAGATGAACCAACTGGAGCAACGTGCTTGGGTGCGACTCGGAGAATTGATTGCATTTGACGGTCAGTCATATGTTGCTCTCTCAACACAACTCTGACTAACTGCTTTGTAGGTGCTGCGCCCAAGACGACGCGTCTACAGACCTACTGGTGCATGTCTTGGCATGTGTCGACTTTTGCGACCTCGACCTCAGACCTCACGACGTTGGCTCTCATGATTTTGCCCGTGGCCCCATATAAGGCAACTGAGCTTTGGGACCGTGCGAAGAGCCGCGAAGTGCTTCGCCCTCAGGAGCGGATTGTGCTCTCCAACATGTCGGTTCATGACGCTGCCGAGTGGCTCGCAAGGTGGCGGCAATGGCACGACACCGAGCGCAAGGGAGATCGTTGCGCGGCTTGCGAGAAACGTACACCCCTCGGTATCCTCGCTGCCATCCTCATTCGGGAGCGCTTGCGCAAGCACGCTGCAGCCATGTTCGTACGCACGGTGGTGCCCAACGAAGTTCGTAATGACTTCGAGGCGTACGACGCAGAAGATCTCGCGGCTTCCTACGACTCTGAGAAGGATTACGAGGACGATCAGCAGCTCAAGGAGACGATCGAGGCGGGCAAGTCGATTGGCGGTCGTACCGCTGAGCTCGCGATCCTGCTCGAGCGCATTTGGGCAACTGGTTTCTGCTCGCACGACGACGTCTTCGCCAAGCCAGAGTTTGAGCGCTGCGAGGAGCCCGAGTGTCACGACGAGCACGATCTTGCGCGCAACGACGAAGCTGAGATCCGCTCGCTCCTAAGTGCGACGTTGATCTACCGACGCATCTTCCCCTCCTCGTTCCCATCGTGCGCTACCGCGGTCTCGGTCATTCTCTCCCCACCTCCATCTCCCTCGCGCAAGAACCTCGCCCTGCACACATCTCTTCGGGCTGCGCTGGCGTCATCTGCGTTTGACCTCGACAGCAAGACGGTCGAAGACGAGCGGCTGTGCGCTGCACTAGAGGATGCTCGGGATCGGGTCAACGATATGCTCACTGCCCTCGACCGTTCGTTGCGCCGGAATGTGAGGGCGCTATAGGACTTTTCTTTGTTTTTGGATATGGTTCGGTCTGGCTACGTTAGGTTTATTGGTTAGCTATGTATCTGTTATAGATCCTACTATCTTACACTCTGCTTGTTTGTAGTTCTAGCACGGAATAACGAGAATTGAACGTTCACACTACAGTCTCAGAAGTTCTGTGCGCTTGCCACAGTAGGTGGGTCATCCAACTTTTCCAGCGACATGCGTCCTGCGTCCAGTACTGTCTCATGTAGACAGCATCGCAAAGCTACGGAGTATACGCCACCGATGGCGCACGGCAAAGTACACTCGGTTTCATGTCACATCGGTGACACATCCCTCGTTCCGACCGCACGTACCCACGTTAACGTTGTCTTTCCCTTGCCAACATGCCCAGCGAATGACAAGGCTCCTCGTCTTGAGAAGTGGTGTAACCAATCCCGAGCCAGACAGCGTCATCATATATAACACAATGATTTTGAACATCCTAATTCTACAAATGCGATATAGTACAACATGACTCGGTCGTGGATGCTAGGCTACAGTTGAGTGAAAGAGTGGGTGACCAAAGGGACTTATGCTCGTAGAGTGACTCAAGCTCTGGTCTTCTTTTGGTGGGCACGAGAGTACTGCATTGCGATTCCAGTCGCGGTAGCGGTGGGGATGGTCTCGATGGTAGGAGTCTGTGTGCGACAATGTCCCTGCGGCCCGACGAAGTCGCAGAAGGATCCACAGTGGCGACGGTGCCGGATGTAGTTGGCATTGCAGAGGATGCCAGGAATCCTTTCGCACTCAAGCTCGAGAGTATGCTGGATGCCTTGGCTGGGTCAATTGTACGAACCTCGGTAGTCGAGATAGGAAGTGGGGGTAGCGTGACCGTCACGGTGACTACCTCGATGCTGTCGGTAGACGATGCGGTAGAGCCAGCGGCTTGAGAAGGGCTTGGAATAGAGACGGCGGGAGTTGTAGGAAAGGAAACAGTGTGCGTCCCATTAGAAAGGAGACTGTCTACACCAGCGGACTTGAAAATGGCAAGTGCGCTCGCTTCGTTTTCGCACGTTAAGGTCTTCACAGATATATCAAAGGTCATCCTATCTCCAGAATACTTGTCAACGTACCGTTCCTTGGCTGGTTGTGGCCGGCAATGCATAGCACTGCTCCGAACCCGTGCATTGTTTTAGCTGCCAAGAGCCGAATTTGCAGACAGCCAAGGCACCATCTACACAGGCCATTAAGCCAGCTGGGTGTACGCAACAAGCAGTCAGACAATGTCGAGCATCACAGGGCACTAAACCACTCACAGTCACAAGGGTCCGTTTCTTGTAAACTCTGGAACTCGGAGTTGAGTACTTGAGCATCCTGCGCGTTTTGCAGAATCACTGTGGAGTTCAGTGTCGGGCGCCGCTGAGACCAGCACTGCGATTGTGAGAACGTTAATAAAGAGGGCTAGAGGAGCCATTTAGAGTCGTTTAGATGTCTCTGAGTCGAACGAGCGTGAATGTGACGGAGGTGAACGAAAGCCAGGAGCACCAGGCTCAAAGAGGAGGGAATGGTCAGGGGTGTATGTCTTGTCATCTTCTTCTTTATATCGTACGGGGCAATGGATAAAGGGAGAATGCGTGGCCATTGTGGCCGTTGGCAGGCAGGTTTGACTCGTTATTGTTCTTTCATGCCTGCCTAATCTGGGTGAAAGCGTCAAACCCACGTGAATATCCAATTTAGGGCAGGAACTGGCTCGCTGAGGCCGCTAAGCGCTCAGCCTCAGCAACGTCGTCGGGCCTCCTCGTCGCACCTCAAGACTCCCCCGACGCACATTCAAGATGGTGAGCATCGTTACGACTCTCTGTTGGCCCATTCTGCCGTCTCGCTGCCAAACTGTGGAAGAAACGGATCGAAACGGGCTGGATGGCGACTTGGCCTTTTGGATGTACTCGCGAGCTTGGTGAATGTGATCGCTGAAACTCGTTGCTCGTGTAGACCAAGAAGCGAAGAAGCAATGGACGCAACAAGAAGGGCCGTGGCCACGTCAACTTCGTCCGCTGCTCGAACTGCTCGCGATGCGTCGGCAAGGACAAGGCCATCAAGCGTTTCACTGTGAGGAACATGGTCGAGAGCGCGGCCCTTCGTGACATCCACGAGGCCTCTGTCTACCCCGGTGAGTAGCTTTACGACCTAAGTGCTCCCTGCATACTAAAACTATTGCAGAGTATGTCATTCCTAAGCTGTACATCAAAATCGCATACTGCGTGTCGTGCGCCATTCACTCGCACGGTAAGCCCGTTTGCAGTAAAGCAACAATACCAACCCGTCTGACATCCTTGTGACAGTCGTACGTGTTCGCTCGCGCGAGGGCCGCCGCAACCGTGCCCCCCTCCCCGTGTCAGGTGGAAGGATGGCAAGAAGGTCAACCCTGCTGTCGCAGCCGCTGAGGACGCGAAGGCCGCTACTGCTGCCAAGACTGCATAGGTGTATTGTACATGTGCAATTACCGACTCGCTATGTATTTTTCCCTCCTCTTGCTATCGACCCATGCATCTTCCAGCATCCTCCACGAACTCGCGTCTGTGTGTCTCTGAGCCTCATGAATGTCAATCAAGCCTGTCTGATTCATCTCGGCAAACTTCGTGTTCCACGGTCGCTCGAAATGCAAGGCGTAACAAATATTGTTAATGCATAGCGCACATGATGGGACGAGGCATGTCGCTCTCGATGCAGCCAGCTGGTACTATTGCATAATGGCTGAACAAGCTCGTCAACAACTCCTCCAACTTACGATGTGTAAGTCGCAAATAAGCACTCCCAGGTTGTCGTCGACCAGCATTTAGCTAATTCGAAGTTACGCAACGACACCAAATACTATTGGGCTACTAGTAAGTGGTGGGATTTGGAACGTGACGGGGGACAGTAGAGCAACTGCCTTGCTCTTGACGACACTTTTGTTCTATCACATCCTTCGCGACCGCATTCCATGACCAACCGCCCAACCAAAGCTCTACACGCTCCAACCCCTCAAGGCGGCGAATGGCCTCGTCAAATTCGCTCCAATCTAGTTGGCCGAAGTATTCGGCGGCAGTCGATTTCTTGGTTTTCACCATTGTTAGGCCGCATTCCACGTTTAAGCGCACGCATTGAACTTGCGGGGAGATTTGCGACAGGATTCGCATGCAGCTGGACCAAAGTATCTGATTTTTGCCAGTTGCACGAGCGTGATATATGATGGGGATGGCGAGCTTGATAGAGCGAAGCTTGCTACTGGGAATGTTGAGCCCAAAGCTTTTACTGAGTTCTTCTGAGGAGGGGCTTATTGTCAGTCTTTTGATATATCTGAGTTCAGTTGGAGAACCGACTACCTTCATCGGTCATCGAGTAAAGACTACCATGAGGAGTGACAGACAGTGAGAACACTTGAAGTCCTGTACACTCACGGAAGAATTGGTCCATGGTCCCGCAGAGCACAGGATCCGGTGAATGGTTGGTGAAGGAAACCGTGGTCAAGGCATCCATGTCTGCTGTCCGCGACAGCTCTTGCAGGATGTCTCGCGTTCCCTCCACGTTACATGCGTCTAAAACCACTGAGCCGATACGAGTTCTTGAGTGCATCGCAAAAGCGTCATCCAACTGAATGAATCGCGCATTGGATCGGCTCAAGAGTCGATATCGCGTGAGGATCAATTCATCTATGGTGTGGAAGGGTTCCAAGATGGCTCCAATCGGCATGTTGTGTAGCGAAGGGTGCAGTAAGCGAAGGGAAGATAACTTGAGCAATGTGGGGGTAGTGGGAAAGTGCACGATACTGGTTGTATACGACTCAAGCATGATATCTTCGAAGCAGATCTCGTGCAGGTTGCAGAGAGTTGGCAGCACGCCGCGGATGACGTGGATATCGAGCCCGGCAGTAAGGAAGGGAGACGTAAGGTGTAGTTCTCGTATATGCCTTGCCACACGCAAAACACACGGCAGCTCCGAGAAAACTGGACGGTCTAGGCTCCTAGAATGACGATGGGGAGGAAAACTGGTGAAGATACGGAGACTGCGGAAAAGATGAAATGAGCTTTCGGGCTCCCATGACCGACACACTAAGGAGCAGTTGGCCAAGGATTCATTATCGTCATGAAGGAAATCAACTATGTAGTCGACTACTTCTTGCGCCAATGCAGGTGTCCTGGTCGCACTGGGAATATTCTGCGTATAGTGACGTGGCTCCTGATTACAACAGTCACTATCGTTAACGCAGTTTCAGTAACTTGAGTGTACATTACTCACATGCATGTGAACCGCCATGTCTCAGAAATTTGTCTATATTACCAGTATTTGCGCGTGAGCGACAAGAGCGAAGCCGTGTGAAGCCGACGCCAGCAGACTCCGGATAAGTCAAATCGGGAAGTGGGATCAGCTTTGTGGCGCGGCATAAACCGGAAGACGGATTGCTTCCGCATAAGCGATCATGCTTACCGCCGGTCGCCTGCCCACCGTCAAGCCTTGTGCTAAAACTGCCATTCACAGCACTTGCAAGCCTGTACAACTTGGGTGTTACTGGCTGATGTTTATGTTAGCACGCCTCTGTCACGGTAGGAGATGGCAGGGAGAGGCAGCACTAATACGGTGAATTCCTAATATATACAAGAATGCGATCGCAACGAGTACAAAGTCCGAGTTACAGGGGAACAGGGGTCGGCAGCGGCAATGGAAAGCGGAAATGTGCACAGACGCTTGATGTAACGTCCATGAGCTTATAATAGGGGCTCTATGTTTACTCCTCATCGTCTTCCTCCTCAATGGCCTCCTCCTTTTTCTTGCGAGAAGATGAAGGCTTAGCGGCGGGCTTCTTGGCCTTGGAGGCAGGTTTCGATGCCTTGGATGGCGGTTTCGATGCCTTCGACGCGGGCTTGGAAGGAGCCTATTACTGGTCAGACCAGGTTCATAATGCAAAGTGGGAATGACGTTGTACCTTACGCTTAGGCTTCGGTTCTTCCTCTTCCTCTTCTGCTTCGTCTTCGTCCCCACTAACTGCATTGATAGCAGCGCCGAAATCCTCGCCGGACTCTTCGTCATCCTCTTCCTGCTTCTTCTTGGTTGCCCGCTTCTTAGGTGCAGCCTTTGCCTTCGCCGGTGCGGCTTTCTTGGCGGGAGCCCGCTTGGCCTTGGGCTTTTCTTCCTCCTCCATATCTTCATCTTCTGTCTCGTCCTTCTACGTGACCGTGTCAATCAAATGAACAATGTTCCCAAAACTGCACAAACCTTAGTCTTCCTCACCCTCTTCTTGGCCGGCTTCTCCTCGTCGTCGTCTTCATCATTCTTCTTCGCGCGTTTGGCGGGAGCCCTCTTCTTCTTCTCTATCTCGACAGGCTCTCCAGGACCCTGGTCATCTTCAGGAACAGCGCCTTCATCCCAAGCGCGTTGAACTTTCTCTTGCTCCGCCGCTTTGAGTTCTCCGTAGCCCTCAATCTCTTCAGGCTTAGAATACGACTGCTTCAACTTGCCGATGATACTCGCAGGAGCGCAACCCCAATGCTGCCACGTACTGGAGCTGGATGAGCCATAGAACGAATCTTGACTAACAATGTACTCACGTAGTTGGGTTGCCACGGAAGTTGCCCTCGTTGCCGAGTCTGAACAAGCCTTTGGCAATGTTCTCATCGCAGCCGCCTATATGCCATACATATTTCAGCGACTTACGGCGACAAAATGTAGTCTTGAACCCACCTTTGCACTTGGAGCGAGCAGATGCGGCATACTCAAGCTTGAACTTGCCAGGCTGGTCCTCTTTCTTGGCAGCCTTCTTGCCGGCGGCCTTCTTCTTGGGCTTCTCCTCGTCTTCCTCGTCGTCGTCATCTGCCTCGGGCTTGCGAGCGGTCTCTGGGATATCTTCGTCCGCGACGTGTCCGACTTCCCATGCCTTGCGTATTTTATCTTTGTCGTCGTCGTTGAGCTCATCAAAGCCGTCGAGCTCGTCGGCCTCTTCGAACTGCGTCTTGATGTTGTCGATGATTTTAGGGGTCACGCATCCCCAATGACGCCAGGCACTACGAGATTAATGTAAGGCAAAAGGACATGCCGGACGAGCATCACAAGACGTACAAGCTGGTGTGGCCCTGGAAATCAACTATAGAACCAAACCGCAGCTCGCCCTTCTCAAGTTTGGTCCCTGCACCAGCCAGTCAGCTCGTGCATGACACTAAGTCATCACAACACTTACCAGCACACGGCTTAGGCCCTACAAAATCATAAAGGACGCGACAATCGCGAAAGGTCAGCGTGGTTGGGTATGGAGGCGGTGCCGTTGGCACGAGCACGGAGCCGCACGCACCTTTGCATTTGGCACGAGCACTGGCCGCGTACTCCAGGCGGTATCCAGATTTCTTACTTTCAGCCTCGTCGTCGGACATGCTTGCTGAATTTAGGGGCTGTAGGTGGGGGGAAAATCGATGGGGAGGGTGGGCAGCGCGAGTTTCAGAGTAAGGTTGGGAATTATATGGGCATGGAAACAATTCATAGTCCGACTGTATTCGCCCGGCTTATTCCACGACCCTTTGGCCACTTTGCCACGGCCCCCGTTTGGCCAAGCATGGGCCTTGTCGGAGCCCAACGGGACGTTCGACGTTCCAACATTCTCTTCTTCATCTCCAGGAGAATGAAGTGTGTGGAGGATAGCAGGATCACCGCCTGCACAACTCCGTCAGTTCTGCACTCTGCTCCGCTACAACTCTGTGCGGTCAGGACGTGGCAATTCAAACTACGCCGTTCTCCGACAAAGACTGACGTCTCGACTACGGCTGACAAGCATCAAGCAAGTATCTTCTCACAGATGATATATAACGGATCGTCCAAGTTCTCTATTGTGTAGAAGTACAAGGCATCAAGCGCATAGTCCGTTGTCCTCGCCAGAAGTCCATGCATCCCTATTCTGCAGGTTATCTACAGAGCCGAAAGGTAGATTTTCCTCAACTGCTTTGGGACTGCGAAGTCTCGACAGACAGGGCACATCTTCTTGTGCGACAAAGCCGTACGTATGCATCTGTAAGAAAGTGGTTTAGAATCGTCTACACAAGCCTTTCATCAAGATGCTCACGGTGTGCAAAACAAATGCCCGCAGCGTGTCGCACTGGTCTCCTTGGGTGCCTCCAAGCACAGGGGACAGCTGAATGAGACGGACGATTTCGGATGTTCCTCAGAGTCGCAAGCAGCGGTATGGGTAAGGGAACCACTGTTCGTAGTCTGAGAACCTTGCATGGGCGAAGTGTTGCTGGACGGAGGTTGGACGGAGTGGATAGGGATGCGAGAAATGAGGTATGCGTCTCGCTCTTCCTCGAAATCCTCTGCATCATCGTCCGTCCAGTAATTAGGATCTTCTTCATCGTCCGAACTCTCTGCAGCCCGTTCGTTCTCCTCAGGAAATGCAGTTTCCCCGAGCTCATCCTCCCAACCTTCCGACGAGTCGTCGATATCGTCGTCGTCATCGCTGTCGTCGTCACTGTCATCTCGATGAACGGCAGCGTACTCGATGTGCTGATATACAACCGTGAGCTCAAGTGTGTAGTGTGAACATGGCGACTTTGACTCACCACGCGCAGACCAGCTGCCGTGCGGAATCCCCGCTCGCATACGGCGCAGTAATGATGGCGGGAGGAATAGACGTAGTGCTAGAGTCGGTTGAATAAGCATGTGTTGACAGGGGTCGAAGGAGAACACATACGTTGCGAAGCGAATTCTTATTGGCAAACCGCCTGTTGCAAGTATCGCACTTGGGGTGGTTGGGCGACAGCTGAACATGCTGTGCCCGTGCGTCCTCCCCGGGGAAGTAGCGGTCGCAAATGGTGCAGTAGGTCAAGTCAGAGTAGAGGTAGTCAGACATCTTCGGCAGATGTGAGCTGGAGCGGTGTAGGTTGTGGACTGAGTTATGCATCCTCGGAGTCAGCCATGTCCTAGCTTTATACCCTGCAGATTCTGGGGTTTCATCGCCGTCCGTCGGCTTACCACGTTAAGCACATACTGCCTATGCGTCGCCCCCGCCTCCCGGCACAGTGTTACAACGTACTCAACGTTTGGTCCGCGTTGTGATCTGGACTGACCACCGCCGGATGAAACCCACTTCGACCTCCAGGGTGCGGATAGACCTATATGGAAATTTCGTGTATTGTAGCCTTAGGTCTCGCGGATTAGAGTGCCATGGATGGATGTCGTCTCCGAGGCATGAGCTGACTTGGAGTTGACAGTGCAGGTTCCAAGACACTGCGAGTGAAGGGAAAAGTCAAGCCGCGTTTCGTTCTAGAGGCGCCCGACAGCGCCGGACGTCCTAAAGCAATTCTAGCATGAGAGCGTCATTACCTCCTTTCATTCACACCGGCGACCCCAATACCTGTGTACTATACTACTCTGTAATCTCATAATCTTTGTGCTATAATGCGGTTTACCAAACCCGCTTGGGTTGTCCACAAAGGTCTGTCGGCATCTACCAGCTCTCCTGAAGCCATTCCAACCAACCAGTAGATTCCTCCAGCCGCGACCAGTCGAAAAGACACTCTATATTCTCTTGCCACGTTCATCCAGACTGCTCTCGTATTGCAACGGGAGGCTTAGACGCGAAAGTGCGAATATGGAGCACGAAACCCATCTTGAACCGCGATGCCGAGCTCGCTGGCCGGCCACCGAAGCTCCTATGTACTCTGGCGATGCACACAGGCCCCGTGCTGACGGTACGCTGGGCACACTCTGGAAGATGGCTGGCAAGTGGTAGCGACGACGCTATCATCATGATATGGGACCTTGACCCGTGAGTGCGCTTCTCACACACTCCGAGGTCATGCTGCTGAGCGCAGTCACCGTAGGACAGCAAAGGGGAAAGTGTGGGGATCGGACGAGGTGAATGTGGAGGGGTGGAAGCCGCTGAAACGATTGCCAGGGCATGAAAGTGGTGCGTGCCGGTATTCCTGTCCCTCCGCTCCGCTCTAACGCTTCGCAGATGTTACCGACTTGGCGTGGTCTCCTGGCGACAGATATCTTGCGTCCGGTGGGGTTGGATTCCCGTGTTATTATTTGGAATGGATTCACACTCGGTGCGCAGCATGACATGTTCATTATCCGCGTATATTCTAACAATGCCATACTCAGAGCCACTGCGGAGGCTGGATAACCATCAAGGGTTTGTGAAGGGGGTGTGCTGGGATCCAGTGGGTGAGTTTCTGGCGACCTCGTCAGACGACCGCAGTGTCAAGATTTGGCGAACGACGGATTGGGAGTTGGAGGCCGAAGTCAAGAAGCCCTTTGAAGACTCTCCTGGCACGTTCTTCCGAAGGCTAAGGTATGCGTGCCTTCAAAGAATGACATTGCTCTGGCTAACTTCTATTAGCTGGTCTCCGGATGGTGCACACATTACAGCTTCTAACGCGACAAATAATAAGGGCTACGTGTTCATTGCCGCGGTGATAGCACGGAACACATGGACGTCGGAGATCAGCTTAGTTGGGCATGAAAACACGGTCGAGGTTGCTGTACGTGCTTATGTTTCCTTTTCAGAGTTATGTTGCTGACTCGAGCCCAGGCATACAATCCACACCTGTTTCTACGTGACTCAAATGCGCCCATAGTGGCCTCTAACCTCTGCTCGGTAGCCGCACTTGGCGCGGATGACCGGTCGAGTCTCGGTGTGGCAGACCAAGTCTGCCCGGCCGCTGGTAGTGGCGAAAGACGTGTTTGAGCGCCAAATCATGGATTTAAGTTGGTGAGCAACGTGCTTCTGTGCTGGTGCCTGCGCTGGCTGATCGCCGTTGCATCCAGGTCATCTGACGGCTTCACGCTCTACGCCGTCTCGTCGGATGGGACGATGGCCGTGTTCAGCTTCGACCCCGAGGAGATGGAAGGCATCGCCCCGGTCTCTGCACAGGAGCAGTACTTGAGGAAGTTCGGGTTCGCGCTGCCACCCATCCCTGAAGGCTACTCGCACATCGGAAAGACAACCGACTCACGGATGACGCCACCACCGTCGCCCGGCCGCGCGCCTGCGAACGTACAGGTACAAGACTCTGGGTTCGGCATGGTGACGCAGGGCGGGGAGCATGTGAACAAGCTGGTCGCGAAGCGCAAGAAGCGGGGGCAGACCACATTTGGCGGCGCCCTCGGTGCATCTGTGCCCTCCGCCGGCAATATCGCAGAAGCATTCTCTCCTGTGTCCGCGAGCGCCGTGGCCGGCCCCAGCAAGTCCACCGGACGGTCGTTCCACGAGATCGCCGGCATCGTGCCGTCGCGGCCGCCAGCGCTACAGGCCACGTCTGTGCCTGCAGCATCAGCAAGCGGGTTTGGAGAGAGCCGCGGCGGGAGCGAAGACATGCAGATGGAACTGTCGTATCCGGACGACCACGATATGAATACCGACGTGCAAATTAGCTCGCTCGACGGCAACGGAAGAGGAAAGCGAAAGTCAATTGTGATGGACTCCATCGACGACCGACCCAGCAAGGCAAGAACACTGGGTGGAGACCGCCCGCGGGATACAGTGCCGATCCGAGAACTTGCGTCCACGAGTAACGCTGTGGTAGTGTACGATGCGTCGAGCGCACCTGGTGCCCAAAGCATATCGACAAGGCTGCCAATCGCCCCACTGCTCACTTACTTGAAGATCTCCGTAGAAGGTACTGAAGATATTCTTGAAGCGCGAAATTCCGACGATGGGTGTAAGTTGCAAGGTTTGCTGCAGGACCATCGCACTGATTGCTTGTTGCAGCACCACATGAGGTCATCTATGTTGGTGGAAAGCAGACACAATGGTTGGATTACTTGCCTTCACCGGTTCTGACACTGGCGGCTTCTCCCACATTCTGCGCCATCGCGATGCAAGACGGCTCGTTGAATGTTTACTCGCCGACGGGGAGGAGGTGAATCGTACAGATTGACCGTGGAATTATGGATACTAACTGGATTGCAGGTTGATGCCAACGATGAGCCTCGGCTCCTCTTGCTGTCTTCTCAGCGCAAGCAAGAATTGCCTCATGGCTTTGACCTCCAATGGCCAAGTGCACACATGGTAGGCGCCAGGATAGTAAATGTACTGCTCAAACGCTGAGGTCCGTAACAGGAACGTTAAACAACAATCCGCCCTTTTCCCACCCACCTCCATCGTACCCATCATGGGTGCATCCCCAAATTGCACTGTTATCTCAGCATACGTCCGGCCCAACGGCGCACCCGTTGTAGTGCTGTCCACTGGGGTTGCACACAGCTACGACCCGGCCCTGTTCTCTTGGGTTAAGATCAACGACGGGTGGTTCGCTGAAGGCTCTGACGCATGGTCCGCTCGTGCCCGCGGGAACACCCAGCTTGCGACGCGCGGAGTCGTCAGTGCCATCGAGTCCGCGGTCACCGAGCATACACCGGCGCCGGCGAGCGATGTCCAGAGACCGGCGTGGTGGGGCGCCGCCCTGACGCTCGGGCACCTGGAGACGCGGATGCACGCTGCAAAGACGCTGGACAGCCCGCAGGAGTACAAGCACGCGCTTGTGCTGTATGCGAAGAAGATCGCAGATGAGGGCTTCAGAGCAAAAGCAGAGGAGCTGGTGAAAGAGCTGTTTGGGCCTCTGTACTGGTGCGTCTTCTCGTAGTGGCTCTGGCTCATATGGTAACTCACGCTTCTTTCTGGGCAGGCGGCCAGGAAGGGACGACTCATGGTCACCTGCTCTACTTGGGTTCTCAAAACGTGACCTACTGAAAGACGTTCTCGGCGTGTTTGGTCTGTCTTGTCTGCTTTTTCTTCACCACGTCGTCGCTGATCTCATTTAATACAGCACGTAGCAAAACGCTAACAAAACTGGCTCTTGACTGGCAAGATACGTTGAAGAAGGCCTCGAGTGAGGATTGAGCGTATCTATTAGCCCCAGCGAACCTTCATTACGACCCTCTTTACTCCCTCCTCCTTTTTCCATATGGTTTCCACTGTGCCTTTTTGCCCATTGCATCTGGATGGAGCCCCACTTGTCACAGCGCGAGTAAACTCTGCTACGCCTCCGCCCACGCCGAAATAGACCAGCTTCGCAGCCACTAGACAGACAGGCAATGTGTTGTTTGGGTTTTTGGTACGAGGCAATGGATCCTGTAGGTCTTCCGAGGCTCCTTCCTGCAATGAGATTTGGGCGGCTGATGTTGCAAGACCGTCGACAGTAGCCTTTGATGTCGCATACGCACTCCACATGAGGTCTGTGAGACCTGCAAGACTGTCCGTACGGTATATGGTTTCGGATGTGAGAACGACGTCGTATCCTTCCTTCGTAAGCTGTGGGTCGAACGTCTCCCATGATCCGGAGAAGAGCCGCAAGGATACGCCATATAGTTCCAGAGCACCCGTGAAAGCCTCTATCAGGGATTCTGAAAGCTGTAGGTCGCCAGGGATCGATGCGTCGGTGGGCGGTAGGGGTTCCGTCTCGGCCTCCTCGCTTGTTCCAGTGTCGCCGAAGCTTGAGACGTATGAACTGGAAGCGGGAGACATGTCTATAGTTGTCATCAGGCTCAAGTACATAATGACAAAGGCAAAGAAATGGTACGTACACCAAGCCAGAATGATATTGGGAAGAGTGACAAGTCGGAAGACAAGCTCGTTGTAATCTTGCAGATGAAGTTCAATCCTCCTATTCGAGTTCGGAGGAGCCGAGAAGATACTGTGCAGTACAGCTAGAGAAGGAATGGCCGTGCCGCATCCCAGCTGAGCGAAGGTGAGCAGAATGTCGGAGACGTCATCAAGAGCTGTCTATTACCTCAAGAACCCTAAAGTCCGTGCCCCCTCGACAGCGGGAGCCACTAGATCCGGGACGCAGCCCGCTAGATCAATGCTGCATTCCCATGTCTTCAAGCCTCCTTCGTAGACGCCTGGCACGAGGTCCGAGGGCGCCTCAATGTGCATAAGATCCGAGTCGAGCTGTTGTGTCGTAGATGCACCAGTTGACGATTGGCCGTCCGAATTTGACGATATCAGCTGGAAGCGGGCATCGTATAGATCTCGTTTTGCTAGAGTAATATGATTGATCGAGGAACGGAGTGTTGAGATAGTAGGTATATGGACGGATGAATAACTTATTACGTTTGGCAAGGTTTTGATCTATGTTACACTCACTGAGAAGTGCTGTATTGTGACTGGGGAAAGGAACTGACCAGATTGTGAAGGATATGCTCCTTGAAGTGTTCCGCTGGCGGATTAATCACGTCTGCAGATGCAACGGCGCCCGCAGACGAGCCATCCGTGTATGGATCTGGAGTTCCGAGGACGGACTGGTCGATTTCGTCCTCCTCGAGATCAAATTCGAACTTAAACATGATTCTGATTTCCTACAGTCTCGCATAGTAGCTCGGTAAGTATGCCATATAAAGTGTAGATATTTTAGTGCAGCTCACTGGTGGTAGGTATGTTGAACACGGCAAAGGCAAGGAAGCCTGAGATTCAACTGGGAGTTGCGGAGCGAACTCAAAAATTGATGAGCACGTTTCTCGAAACGCCACAAAGATGATTTCCACAATGGGAACGTTTTAGCGTCTATTTGTAACTCGCATTCTTTGTCTCTTTCCACGAGCATCTATATGTTGACCCATTCATCGCTGCTCGCATCTGAGCTTACTCCGTGATAAATCTGGATTGAGTCACTGCCAGTCGGAGTGGAACGGCGTTGAAAGGTCATCGCCTCACGAAGACAACGGGTGACGACGTGGGTCCATTTGCGTCGCGCTGCCCAGCGCCCCAACAGTGCCCACGCAGTCATTCAAGAACAGTTTCGCTACGGGCTCTGCTTTACCTAAGGAAAGAATTCCGGGCCTAGTAGAGAAGCTTCAAGAGCTCTCTGAATGCGAGGATAGTCGAACATGTATCGTATTCTGGTAAGAGCATACAACGACCCGGACCCGGACATGCCAGTTCTCACGCATGGTCTAACGTGCCATAGTTCTCCTCATCCGTCTCTTCCCTTAATTCAGCGCGAATACTTTCATGCCGTCGAGACCATCTTGCCGAGATGGTTTAAAGGACCACGCTATGCCTACGACATCATCACTAGTACCTATTCAAGTTGAAGGACGTCACCCCCAGTCTCAGACTGGTTGCTGTTCAAATAAGTGAGTGCATTCTGTTTATCCGGTTCTGGAGTAGGAAGGCCGTTGGGACGAAGCGTTGGAATGAAGCGTACGACCTACGAATGCAGGAGCTAGTGGGGTGGCAAGATAGAAGTCGCCGTGCGCCCGAGTCAAGCAAGAATACCGCTGCTACTCCCACGCACGCGGCTTGTTGAATACAATACGTTGAGCTTGAAGCACCTTCTCTTTCACAAGCCTCGCCTTTACGGGATCGCAACTCACAACTTCAAACAGGAACGAGGCGCGGGTGAGGTACGCACCGATATCTTCTTTGTTAATTTCTCAATGCATATGTCAAGAGTGACACTCATCATTAGGTAACAGGGGCAGAATGGACTGGACTGTGCTGCAAAGGCTAGCGGAAGCGGCTTTCATCAGCTTTGAGGCACACGCTGGCGCCGCAATCTACTTTCGGATTGATATCGCCATTTTTGGTGCGTCTTACTGTCTCCACGACCCGACCAAAACTACTGAAAGAAAAGGTGGTTCTGGCTCTACAGTGGAGGTACACGCAGTGTGCTCGGTTTCACAGCGTGATGGGGCGGAAGGCCAAGCAACGTCTTTGGGGCCAGCGCGACTCGGTCTGGACGGGTGGCTTACGTAACCCTTCCAGGCGGCCGGACCCAGACCACCGTCTACACGCTAAGTAAGGTTTGGAAGCTTCCAGCGCCGCGGAGTGCGCCTCATTGACACCGCCGCTGACCTCCGCCTTTCAAACATTCAGGTGGGGCTGGTTCGTCCATTTCGACTTTACGCTACTGGTAACGCAACCTGTCAGGTACTACACCACAATTTTACCATTATCGGGCCGCATTACCTGATACCAACAACCAAGGGGCGTACCTATCACCACACCAAAGAATGGTTTCATCAATGAGTTAGTACATCCGGTCACCTCAGCTGGTCACCCTGCTCCATGGGAGGTGTGGAAGGGATGCTCCCGCCATCACTCACTTGGCTCAATTATGGTCCACCGCAGATCTGCAGCCCAGGCCGATAGCAGCAGGACCAGTACATCCACGGATGTCGTTCACTTGTTTTGCTCAGAGCCTGTGAACATGTCATGGCAATGGACATGGATAGTTTGCTTCGGGCGGGTGGGATACGCGATCCGTAAACCCCGTCCTCCCGAATGCGGCGCTACGTTTCTCGTGCCTGAGACGCGCCACCTGCTCGGAATCATTCGGTGCAAGATTGACAGCCATCCACAGCGAGTGTTCTAGCTGCACTCACTCCGCTCGAATATTGTCACCGACGACAGAAGAATGGAGAGCTACGCGACGGTGCCGCTTCGATGTGCGAGCTGCCCGCTAAGCGCAATCCAAAGCTCCCTTCCCCGTGGTACCAGGCCGTTCTGTGCTTCGCGGAGATGGATGTGCGCCGGGTGGCTAATTGGTGGTATGCGCATGTCAGGTCAAAACAGACCACAATTGCGACGACGGTGAGCAAAAGACGCTAGACTGTCCTGCGTATATAAAGGGCTTGCGAAATAGCTGGACGGCACCAAGTTCTCTCTCAATCTTCTACACCTTCACCCCCCTCGCAAAGCATCTACCGACCTCTACCATGTCTGCTGTAGCCGTATGTCGTTTCTCTCTTTTGGTGGACAAGGCACTCATTTCACTATTCAGAACGGAACTGCTACCCAGAACGGAACTGCTAACCCCAACGCCGCCACTCTCAAGGCTGGTGACTGGAAATCTGGAAACGCCTTCACTGGTACGTCCTTCTACAGCGTTCCCCATGCCGTCGTCCTCACAATTTGGCAGACGAAACTGTCGGCCTCAACAAGGAGATCTCGAAGGTCATTATCCGCTCTGGCGACATCATCGACGCCGTCACGCTGGAGTACGTCGACAAGACCACTACGCAACGCCACGGCGGCCAGGGTGGTGGAGAGAACGTGTTCGAGCTGTACGCAGGCGAGGACATCACTAAGGTCGGCTACGCCGTGGGCAATTGGTATGACGGCAAGACATACATTAAGACCTTGTGCTTCACCACTTCGCACGGTGTGTAGCAAACTGCTTGACCTTTGCGCCCATCCTCATGTCTTATATAGGCAGGTCATCTCCGTGGTACGGCACAGTGAACGCAGGTTCGGAGATATTTTGGTCCACCAAGGAGAACTTTGCCCTCGCTGGCTTTGAAGGTCGCGTAGGCTCGTATGTCAACGGACTTGCAGTACGCCAAACCTTTCGCATGTGCGCATGGGATTGCAACTCATTCTCTCCGCGCAGCCTATCTGGTCGAAGCGCACGCCGACCCTCACCCAGGCTGGCACTTGGAAGAGTGCTGGCGCGGCGTTTTTCACTGGTGCGTGCTCATAGTGCCTATTTTAAGTACTTGAGCCTCATGGGTCGACAGACTCTACCGGCGGGTTCATCAAGAAAGCGATCTCCAAGGTCTTCATCCGCGCTGGCGCCAGCATTGACGCCATCGGGCTTGAGTACACCGACAAGACGACGACGCCGCTCCATGGCGGCCAGGGCGGCACGGCGTACGAATTCAAGCTGAGCCCGGGCGAGGACATCACCCAGGTCTGGTATTACGTAGGCGACTGGGTTCCCGCAGGCACAAAGGACACCGGCGAGAAGTACATCAACGGGCTGCGTTTTGTCACTTCATATGGTACGTATACCACTACTTGCACTGGCCGTTGTCCTTATATATTGTGTAGGCCAGTCATCTCCCTGGTACGGCCAAGTCGATGAAAAGAAAGATCTGCTTTGGTCAACCCCACAGAACTTCGCCCTTGCTGGCTTCATCGGTAGCTCAGACAAGTATATCAAAGGGCTTACGGTACGTCTGCCATATGCAGTACATAGTCATAGCAACAACTGATTTTCTTCACCCAGCCTCTCTGGTCGAACCGCGTCGGTTCAGCAGACAACCTGTTGTGGGAGCCCTTCGTGGAGGCTTCAGACCGCGTCGATCAGGCGGCGCCGGAGATCAAGAAGCAACATGACGATCTGGACCTACAAGTGGCCGCCTTCTCTGAACGCTTGGATAAGCTCAAGGGCCCCGAAGAAAAGGTCGTGCAGTCGCTCTGTGAGCTTGCGGAGTCGGTCGAGCTGTACCACAACCTTACCCAGGCGGGTCTCGGCTGGACGGAGAAGTACAAGAATAATACGAAAGCTCAGCGCGCGACCTGTGTGGCTGAGTCGAAGGCGGTGGAGGCTGCTTGCAGAACCCTCAACGAAGCGCTGGTGCCCCTCAAGGAGTCCGGGGACAAGGCGAGTCGCGCACGTCTCGTTCTCCGCTGAGAATGCTCACCTTGCACGCTTGTAGCTGAGCGCCGACAACGACACCATCCGTCGCAATATCGCCTGGAAGCTCAAGTTCATCGAGGAACTTGGGGTTTCGGCGAGAGAGCATCAAGATTCTGCGAAAGATGAGCTCGCGGCCCTTGAGTACGTTGACTTCACAGAGCATTGTTTTGTTTCTCCACAATTAATATCATCACCGCAGGGATGAGCAGAAAGCGACCGAGGCATCGCTGGCTGCAGACCAAGAGAACTTGAAGAAGAAGGAGAAAGAACGGGATGGAGTGCTTCAGGCCGATGGCAAGCCCAAGGTCAGCACTTGCATTTTTTTTGCATATCAAAGCTCATCGCTGTGACACGTATAGTCCACACGTGCTCCGTTCCTTATCACCAGGTCCAATTCGAGGAACCACTACAGGACTGATCTCAACCAAGACATCGACGACCTGAAGAAGGAGATCGGAGAAGCCCAGACCGCCCTGAAAGGCTTCGCGGCCGACATCCTCAGCATGAAGCAGCGAATCGAACTGACCGAGGGGACCCTCGCCAGCCTGGAGAGAGCTAAGACGGCGATCGTGGCCCACTCCGCGCACGTGGCCAAGGACATCGCCCACTTCGACATCCTGAACGCCATCTCCCAGAAGGTCCAGGCGCTGTTCCCGCAGATCTTCAAGGAGTCCAGGAGATCTCCGACGCGCAGGCGTCGAAGAACTTTGGGAAGGAGCTCCTGGACGCCGTCGCCCTCGCGGTCACGTCCGATCGCCTCCTCCCACTGTTCGAGGCGCGGATCCGGAAGGACACCTTGGTCGCCACGCTGAAGAAGATCGCGGATGGTGTGTACTACTGACTGGATCCGGACTCTCATTTTACTCCACGGTCGTCGCTACCCTCGGCTGCTTCTTGTTTGTCTTCATCGTCGCTCACTTCTGATGCTCTCTGTATGCCTCCCGCGCCTCGATACACTAGGTTGTCGTTGTACTTGACTGTCTCGCTGTATTGTGCTCTAATCGCTCTTTTTGTAGTACATTATATCTGAATATACTTTATCTCTCATGCGTGTATCAGTGGTGTGCTCCGGTCGAGGACATGTATACTGAGTAAAAGATGGTTCCAAAACTTGAAGAGGCAAGTTATCTGTTTCAATGAGTTACAGATGTTGTCGCATTCCCACATCCCCGACAATCTGTCTCCTCGACGTCCAGAGCAAACTCCAAAATTGATGAACGCCTTTAGGCTTTCTCAAAACGCCACAAACTTGGTTATCATAACCGGAATGTTTCAGCGCCTATTCACAACTCGCACTCTTTGTTGCTTCCACGAGCATACATTAATCCAATCACCGCCACTCGCATTCGAGCTTACACCGTCGTCAATGCCGAGCGTCCAGGTTGCACTTGAAGCAGAGCTGTTTTGAAAGATCATCACCTCACGAAGACGATGGTTGACGACGTGGATCCATTTTGCGTCGCGCTGCCCACGCAGTCATTCAAGGATCATTTTGCTCCTGGCCCTGATTTACCTGAGGGAATACTTTCGGGCCTGGTGGAGAAGCTTCAAGAGCTCTCTGAGTGCGAGAAAGGATCGGATATGTGTCCTATTTTGGTGAGAGCATACAACGACTCTGACATGCCAACGCTCCCGCATGATCTAACATGTTTCTCCTTCCCATGCTTTTCTGCTCGTAATTCAGTGCGAAGCATTTAGTGCCGTCGCTGCCGTCTTGCCAGGATCGTACAAAGGACCACGCTATGTCTTCGACGTTATCGCAAGTACCTATGACTCAGAGTATCAAGACGTTGATTATCGCTCCAATATTGCCATGTATTCAGCTGGAATGGACGCTTCTACCGCCAACGAACATATAGGAAAGCACAGACGACGGATCAACCTTGTCCCGTCACGCTCATATCTCCCGAATAGCTTGGGCGCAGATAGCAGTGCTCATAGAAGCGCAGTGCGATACGACGCCCGCGTTTGGAATGGACACTGACGAACTCTTACCACAAGACGACTCAGCTCAGAAAGCGCGTGACGTACATGCTCAGAATGTGGCCGAAATATTTCACCGGCAGCAACGGCAGCACGTCTTCTCTATCTGCATCCACAAACAAACTGCACGTCTCCTCTTCTGGGACCGCAACGGAGTCGTGGTCACCGATCGGATTGATCTTCGCAGTGGGCCAGGGAGTCCTAGAGACCTTCTGGATTTTGTTTATCGTCTGTCACTATCGGAGCCGAGCCGACTGGGATACGATGTGTCAGCAGAGCCCGCACAACCCGAGGAAGTTGAGAATCTCAAGGCTGTGTACACCCCCGCTGGCCCTATAGAAGCCTTATACGCCGGCGACGTGTTAGACGAAGGGAGCTTGCGCGAGTATCCCCTTCTAAAGGTAATTCTAGCAGCTCCAAACCCGCTTGACAAACACTTACACGTTACCCAGGTAACATTACCCGATATTAAGATTGCCTCCCAGGCCAATGCTGGCACCGAACGTTCCATAAGCTCAACAAGCAGTACGTACTACTTTGGTAAACCTCTTTCCGGCAGCTCCTCCCCACCGGTCGCGGAACAAAGGCTTATATCGCCTTCACTTTCAAGAATATTGGTGTTGCACAGATGGTTTTTCTGAAAGATTCGTGGGTCACAAACTCTCCTGAAGTTAACCGCGAAGTAGACATCTACGCATGGCTGAGGGAACACAACGTTGAGAACGTTGCTACGGCTCTCAGTGGCGGCGATCTGCGCGTCAATGGCAAGAGTCAGGTTACCGTGTCACAGAATTACATGAAAACGCATACCGGCCTAGTCGCAATCCCCGCAGAGCGTCGGCATAGCCGGCTAGTGTTGAAAGAAGTTGGGCGCCCTCTAGAGACATACGTTAACTCGGCGGAGCTACTATCCGCTGTCTGCCACGCATTCGAAGGTACGTCGCGTTAACCGCGTTCTATGAGCCTCAACGATGCCACGGGTCGAATAGGGCACAGACAAGCGTACATGAAGGCCCGGGTCCTTCATCGCGACGTAAGCACCGGAAACATCATGATCAACATTAGGACCGGGAAAGGCTTTTTAATTGATTGGGATCTCAGTCAATATGTGCACGAACTCGGCGTTCTCGAAACCGTGCGACCTGGACGTTCGGTAAGAAGATATACTTGATCTCCTTTGACATGAAACCGGCTGACGCCATGCATGTATTCTATCAGGGTACTTGGCCTTTCTTGTCAGCGTTGTCGCTCACTTTCCCTCGGAAACCCATTGAGGTCGCGGATGACATTGAGTCATTCGTATACGTCATTGTGTTCAACGCCCTGCGATGGCATCCTCATAACCTGACAATTATCGAGCGGAGCAAATGGAGCGAGCCTTCCGCCGTTCTTGCCGAGCTCAACAGGGCAAACACCCGGTTGGCGGAACTGGTCGAATCGTTGTTCTTTCATGAGGAGGCCATGTCTTGCGGCTACCGGCGTGGTGGCGCGCAGAAGCTAGCCCAGATTGCCAAAGGGCCGACATTCAGGCTCTCCGACATACGCAGAGAGGATGGGTCAAGCCTCAAAGCGCCTCTCGCCATCGTGATAGACCGATGTTACGAGGCCCTCAATGAGCACTATCGCTCTCTCAAAGTCGAAGACCTAGAACGGTTCAGTGTCGCTCCGGTGGAAGCTGCCGCGAACACTCAGTATGCAAGTGAGCAACTCCAGGATGGGGTCATCGACATACCGGCGGAGTATATAGGGAAGCAGTATTTGCCTGTGGAACGAGACACCCCGTCACTGGACAGCATCAGACACAACCCCGCTTGCAGGCATGTCCTAGACACGCACGACGCCGTCGGACTCGCGTTGTACAGCCCGTTCTTGGAGAAGTGGCCCTTTCCAAGCGGCAATGACCGTACGGGAGACCAGCTCGACGGACTTCTTAGGTCCACCACAATCGTTTCGAGCGGAAGGTCTCGACAGGGCCATAGCAGTGAAAACATACATTACAGATGCGGGTCATATTATGATTCAGAGCTGAATCGAAAGGTGGTGGGCATAGCACAAAGCAAGTTTTCATCTGCAGCATAATGAGCCAACTTTCTTCATTCCATTACCTAGTGCTTTCAGGATAAACCGCTTCGCTGCCGATACGTGGAGTTGGCTTCATAGATTGACTATCAATTCCCGCCGTCTCGAGACTCTTGAACTTGAAGTTGAATTCAACTTTCAGCTACATCCTACTGGTCTAAGGCATATGTAAGACTTCATTGCCAACGGTTCGATGGTGTAGTGGTTATCACTCTTGTCTTACACGTTACAGTGTTCACAAGCGGTCGTCGGTTCGATCCCGGCTCGAATCATTTTTAGTCTTTGCACTTGGCCGTCCGGTGTGGTCGTTAGCCACTGTCACATACTGGTCAAATCACTTCAACTTCTAAGTGCCCACTGCTCTTGCTACTTCACTCAGATTTCCCGCGTCCGATGGTTCATACGTCAACATACTAACATACCGTTTCGAGCCGCATTACTTACAGTTACGGGCCTCATATGTACAGCTCGCCGCACGGTGTTCTATTCTTGACGCCGGCGTTTCACCTGACTTTGTGCCCGCGCCGGGTCGTTGATGGAGAGGAAAGGGCTCTTGTCCCGTCCTCCACCTCCCTCCTCTCCTTTCATCCCCGCCCAAGGCAGACTGAAGGTCGAGGTCGTCGCAGGAGGCGGCTCAAACACATTTCAGGACACGCGAAGGTGAGCGATGCACGCTCGATTTCGCATTTGACCTCGGGTACTCACGCTTGGGCTGCAAGGGTAAGGCGTGGCTCCCTCGTCGACGACAAGCTAGGCAGAGCTTTGTGGCGTTCTAACAACGTTCTAGGACACGTTGCGTGAGTGTGTCTTCCACGACAAGTCCACAGCAAGTCGATCAAGGCGCCTTGAGGCTGTGATTCTCACTCTTGTTTGTCAGATTGTTGGTGGGCTCAACGCTCCTGTATACGGTCAGTCCGCGCCATGGCATCGCCTTCGGATATCCCGGGTCCAGGAGGGCCCATCATCCCTACCTTTCCCCCACCGCCCGACTCCTCGGTCTCTCTCCCCAGTACTCCTACTTTGCCGGGGTCCATATTCTCTCTTCCTCCCACAGACTCCACCGCCCTCCCGTCGTCGACAGACTCTGCTTCATCTACCGCAGTCTCCACTCCCACGTCAACCTCCGGCGCAAGCAATAGCCTGCCGCCTTCATCTCCCGCAGGCAGCATGACCTCCATTTCAACAGCCGCAGCCTCGGATTCGATATCTGCCTCCTCGAGCTCTTCTACTGACGGCGTCGTCCCGACTTTTGTGTCTGCTACCAGTACACACCACAGCCATGCCGGCGCCATTGCCGGAAGCGTCGTCGGCGGTCTCGCATTTCTTGTCGCGCTCGTCTGCGCGGTACTGTTCCTTCTCAGACGACGTAACCGGAATGCAAGCGAGAAGAGCGCTCTGCCTTGGGGTAGCGGAGGAGTGGGCAGGCGTAGGGGAGACGTGAGGATATCGAGTTCATCTGGGCTAGATGGGGTCAATCAGGGAGGCGGGTACGGGTTTGCGAAGAGGATGAGCGGCGCAGGCTTTGGGTTCGGGGCTGCAGGAGTCGACAAAGATGCGGCAGGCCAGACCGCTCGAAACACCTCAGCGGCCTCCACGGGTGCCATGCGCGGACGAAACCACCAGACCATTGCCTCGGCCTCCGACCACACGCACGTCAATGAAATGGGCTACATGGAAGAAGACGATGAGGAGAAGGCTTCCACACTGCACAACCATGACTCATTCTCGTACGGCCACGGAAAGTCGGTTGACCTGACCGAGCCGCCGCTTCCTATCCTGCCCATGGAGCCGCCTAGCGCCTTTACTCACGGTGTAGGTCCCGACGGCGCCCTACAGCGACAACGCACCAAGTCCGTGACGAGCCAAAACCGTGCAAATGCCTTCGCGAAGCTCGACGCCGCCGCGCCAGTTTCTACACCGTCTGCGCACGGCGGTTTCAGCCCTACGAGCCCCACAGGCGCCGCTATCGCTCGATCGCCCTCGTCGTCGTCGTACACCCAGAAGCAGCTGAATCGTGTCTCGACCGGCGCCACCCGGCGCGGCGCGACGAGGAAGGCCGTGCCGAAGTACGACGAAGCCGAGTTCCGCATGGAGGAGCTCACGTCACCGCCGTCTCAGCCGCCCTCGCGATCGTCCAACCCGACCCACCAAGCGCCACAGCAGATCCCCACGGCGGCGTCCGTCGCCGCGCGCGCGGTCTCGTCGCACTCCCTTACCCGTAGCAACAGCAGCGGGTCGATGAGCAGGGGTAGTGGCGTATGGGGAGGAAGCCAGGGCAGCAGCCCGGCTGGGTCGAAGACGAACTTGCCCGCGTTGAACCACAAGACGAGTTATGGCAACGGCCTGGACAGCAGGCCGATGCACTACTTGATCCCGGACATGCCGCCCCCACAAAAGGACTGATTGATATTGTCTCGTGAGTTTTCGTCGAGCCTTCCTCTGTGGATGTCAGTGCTGATATATGACTTCTAGCGCGTTCGCCAACGTCGTGCTATCATGTTTTTGGATACATCTTCACTTATTTACTCACGACTTCGCAGATGTTTGCTGGCATCCGGCTATGGCACGACCCATCACGCCTACTCCCATCCCACGATGACGCTGTATCTTGTAACATCTGCCACTGCCACCTCACTTGCTCCGTCTATCCTTCACATTCCCCCTTGTGCCCCCTTTCCTCCCCCCCCTCCCGTATCTTCACATTGCCCCACCTCTATCTTTCTATGCTAGGTCTGCTTACTGTATGCGGCCTTGTTTTCGTACGCCGGAAGTATGTTAGTCTGTTGTTGCTAGTATTCTTGTCGTCGACCGTACACGGCATGGACTTCTTGTAGTGTTAGATGTATTCAGTTAATGTTGCTCAAGTGTACCGCGCTGCCCTTCGCGAACCCGACTCTTGGATCCGCGGGTGTCAGTGCATGTGTGCGGCTTGGCTCATCGCTATGAGGAACGCATTTGGCGGTGTTCGCATGTAGACTGGTCTCAGCTGGGGCAGGTGGCACTGCCTTGTCAATATACGACGTTTTGCGTACAGTACACTGTTTCGTTTCGACATATGTACTTATAGTCAGTGTGCTTGTGCTCATAGCTCGCGCATAGAGAATGCAGAGCTTCAATTTTTTACTATTTCACGCCTTTGACCGGGACAAGCAGGGTTTGCAAGCTTCAAGTTCTGCCGCGCCAACCACGCCAGTCTAGACAGTGTCATCGAGGTTTGACGTCCTAACCATGGTAAAAGGATCAGGTTGGAGACCATAACGATTCTCTCCGCGACGGTCATCTACACCCGTGCTTAGCCTCGAAGGACCTGCGGACGGGGCATAGATGCACCTTTCGGAACCATAGAACTGGTCGACCGTCTTGTCCTTGATGACCCATGGCTTTAGCTTCGCCGTTCCGGGCTGGTATAAGTGGTCACAGAAAAGCTTGACCATGGCAGTGTGGTCGTTCAACGTACGGCTCGGATTTCCGGAAGACATCGCCGGCGTCGTGGACGGTGCAGGGGGGCCTGACTTGAGCTCGGGGGTTGCGCGACAGGAGAAGGAGCAGACAATGTCAGTCCAAGGGCCTCCAACGTGTCGCTCAGCAGATCCACGTCGTCGTGTTCGGGACTGTGGCGGGGTGTGGGCTGTGGCTCCTGCATGGGAACCGGCTCTCCAGGTGGTGGGACCTCATAGTGCTGCAGACTCCCCTCGCGCATCACAGCCTCGTAGTGATCCCTCAGAAGGCGGTAGAGCCCACTGATCAACACCTGTAGAGGGGCTGGGCTGCCGCCTGCTTGTGCCGGGAGCTCAAACCCTGGGTCCGCATTCTTGATTGCCCTCATCTTTGCCGTGCCGCCGCCAACGAAGCGGTCCTTGAGCGGGATCTCCTCGTAGAACATGTCGTAAACAAAATTTGTTAACCTCGTGCCGTTTTTCTTGTTCCACTCCTCCAGACCGTCCGCGGAATCCATGTCCGCAGAGGGAAGGACAGAAAGCGAGTGCCGCCGGAAGCGCAGAACGTTCTCCACGAGAACGTAAACAAACGACTCGAGGTCGTCTGCCACCTCGTTAGGTTTCTTCACGAACGTGAGCAGAAGCGCAGACATGTACGGCCAAGTGCCCTATATGCTGTCTCAAAAGACTGAAAGATGACCTTATTAATCGGGGATGTCTACCGAACGGCCGCCCTGGCTGGGAAGGTTTCTCCGATAGATCTTCTGCATACCTGCACAAGTCCCAATCATTCAAAAAGCCCTTACGACGGCCATCCTCTGCGTTGATTTGGATCATGATGTTGCTCGTGCTGACATCGCGATGTAGGACCCCTGCCTTTGTCCACGCCTGCGCATGCCCTGACGAAATGAACTGAGCGACCAGATTCTCGAGCACATGAGGGTACAAACATACTACTTACCTGAAAGTGCATGGAATATCACGTAGACGAGCTCATCTGAAGATTTCTCGTAGTAAGACAGCGGCACGCCGATCTCTCTTGTCACTAGCCGAACATGACGTCGCCTGGTCGGCCTCGACTCGGAGTTCTCGAGCAAATTGAACAGAAGATGAGACAAGGTATCTTGCATCTCGGACTCTGGCTCGCCGACATCGCCACTGGCCACACAAGTGGCGACGAATTGCACCTTCCGAGTGTTCAAGCGTTGATAGACTTCAACCTCGGAAGGAACGTAATCCTGGATCCCTCGCCAGTAGTCCTTCATAAAGCCAAGAGTGGGGGCCTCGTTCGGTGCTTCGGGGATCTGAAGGACGACATACCCCTTCGTCCCACGCCCTGTTGGACAATAATGACTGGCGGCATGCTTCCCAACCAAGAAGTGCCTGGTGGTGGTAGCTGAGCGAAGCACGCGGCCCTCCGTTTCAGTAATCACGCTGACGCATGGAATCTAGATCATTTCTCGATGGTGAATATGCATGGCCGTATGAAGTTCAAACAGAGTACTTCACCTTGTAGATAGGGTACAGATTCTGCTGCTGGAGAATACTTTCCACGAGCTGCCTCTCGTCGTCATTCCTGATCTTATACCGATGGAGCCACTGGATATCCTGCTCCGTCGCAAGCTCCGCTGTTGTGTCGTAACCCAACTTCGCAAGGGTCATGCGAGAGATCCGATGGAAGAAGTTGAGCAGCTTCTCCGGCTCCGTCTCGAGGTCGATAGGTTCTGTGACAATAACGCCAGTGCGATCCCAAAGGAAGAGTCGGGCAGCACGCTTGCAGAAATAAACAGAAAAGACATGTCGACGATGCTGCCTCCGCCAGATCTCCGCCACATACGTAGCCAGCTGAGCACGGGCCTTGTCCCCTTTTTCACAGACGTTACGGACGTCCTTGTCGGCAGGCGTATTGAACTCAAACTTGAAGCCGGCGGCTGATTTCCCTTTAACCTCGATAGGCAGGAGGATCCAAGGCCACGCCGTTCGGGCAATGTACTTGGGGCGCTTAATGATATCGCGCATGTAAGCTGCCTTGGCTGCAGGCACGTCCGCCCGATATAGGACAAGATCGGGAAAGAAGTCGATGAATAGCTCCTCCCTCCACCTGGATACATCCCTCACAATATACGGGCTGCCCTCCATCGCAACTTCGATCGCTTCACACTGTGACAAGCGTGAGAAATGCGACTCAAGCCTCAACAAAACAAGGCGCACCAGGATTGGATACATAGCTTCCTCCTTTGAGGATACAGCCTCCAATTTCTCCAGTAGAGTAGTCGCCCGATGCAACCGCTCGTCGTCCAGGTCTGGGCCAGGCGCACAGTCTTGCATAAAGGTCGCATGTGATACGAGCACGTACACGGGATCCATATCTTCGTTTATCTTCTTTATGTAGTCCGCGTCCTTGGGGGAGATGCGTCTCGAAGATAGCTTCGCACGTCTGGGAGAACCGAAGACTTTCTTTTGGATATGAGGGGGCGCAGTACTCTGTAGTGTCGTAGGGCTTGCCGGGGTATTTTAGCGGGCTCCGCTGAGGCAGGAAAGAAGAGGTGAAGCGGAGGAAGACATCGTTAGCGAGTACAGGCTCACCTCAATGGGCAACACCGGCTTTATACCTGGCAGTGATACAATGTGGCGGTAGTGGGGTGTCGGTCCGCCAATTTGACTCGTATCACTGACCAAGTGGATGGCGGTAGATTGTTATCAGTCCAGACTATTGCGGTTCGGCTTCGGACAATGGTAGCGGAACTACTAACTCACCGAAATGGTAGTTTGACTCAACTTCGGTGTGAACACCACTTGTACTTTCATCGGTATCTGTACTGATTCCTGCGGATAATCACGAGATACAACCGCAACGTGAGAAGCTACGGTGGAGAGGCCCAGCAGCTCGTCAGAACATGAGGCGAGCGGCACGCGGCGAACTGGTCCATACCGGAGGCGTTGAAGGTTGAACATGAGTTGAACATCAACTTCCATAAACGGACAGCAGCGGAGATCGTCGTTGTGGCGCTCGCCCGGGAAAAGCCGAGGCCCACCGAGTTGGCACCAAATTCGAATCAAGGGCAGACTCATTTCGAACTTGTTCCTGCCATATGCAACTAAGTGATATGCAAAGTGACTATCCGCTGCCTAATAAGTAGACTCACAAGCAAAGGAATGCAGTAGATTGATCATCACTACTAAGTACTAACTTGAGGTTCGGTAAGCAGTGAAAACTGGAAGTTCTTCAGCATAGCGACTCGTAGTATGTACTTATGTCTTGTGTACAAACTTGACATGCTCCGAGCTTCCCTGGGAACTGGCTCATCACGGAGGCCTCTTCGAAGCTCTCCGGTCGCTTGTCCACCTTTTCTGTAATCGTTCGTCCCCACAGTTATATCCGCGTGATAGATCTTGTCTGAGATGCAAACAACCTGGGTATATTGGCTCCGAGAACCGAACTTGAACCAACTGCCCGTACCAGCCACCCGGAAAAGTTTAACCCTCCCTCACCCCCTCGCCGTGAACAACCATAATGAAGACTCCCGGGCTGTTCGTGTGCGACATCGACGGGTGTGAATTGCCCAGCAGTCGGGATAAATCTTGTTTGCTGTGCGATCGTCATCTGTGCTTCGAGCATCTCAAGGGCTCCCGTGCACTCATGTCCGGACTGGCAGGTGAGCCCTCTTCTGCGCGTTTTGGCCTAATGACTGCTGTGTTGACCAGCGCTGACGCTTGTTCCAACAGCACGAGGATCAGTACGATGCATGGTGCACGGACAACCAGCGTGCTACGCGCGAGGAAGTCGAGAAACTGGTCGCTTCAGTCAACGTCTCCGCACTGCAAGCACGGGCGAGCGCTCTGCGAAAGGGCATCGAATGCTCCATCCCCGTCGTTGCCTTCGACCCCAGCAAAGTGGACGAATTCATGGGTGGTATGAATTACCATATCCCAATTCGTTTTGCAGACGGTGATGAGTGGATTTGCCGCATTCGACGCTGCAATGCATCCTCGCCACCACCAGCATTGCGAGACAGGATCCTCCTGAGCGAGGTCGCAACCCTCCAATTTCTGGCTACCACCAACATGCCCATTCCGAGGGTGCATGACTTCGCCCTAGCAGGTTCGGAAAACCCAGTAGGCGTGGGCTACATTCTCATGGACAAACTGAACGGACGACCTCTATCCCTCGAAGAAGCCACAGCGGAGCAGCGCCGTCGGTTTCTCCATCAGTTCGCCGGCATTTTCGTCGAGTTGTCTTCACATCGTTTTCCCTGCCATCGGTTGTCTCGCTACCTCGCAATTGCGATCGAAGCGCACCGCAGTAGGGCCAATCGTCGTCGAACGCACCGCCGTCTTGAATGCCGGAACACTCGAGTTGCCGGGTCCATTTGACACGGCGAGCAAATATCGCAAGCGGATACTCCAGCTCTACCTTGATCTCATAGTTAATAAGGAGATGTACAGGCATAAGCGACTGGACGCTTACCTTGTCCATCGGTTTCTCCTCGACAACCTACCCTTGCTTGCCAATACCGACGCGCTCGGTGGCCGCGGTTTCTACCTCAAGCATATGGACGACAAGGGCGATCATATCCTCGTCGACGATGACTTCAACATTGTCGGCATCATCGATTGGGAGTGGGCGCAAACTGTCCCAAAATCCGAGGCGTTTGTGGCCCCGCTGTTCATGCTCGATGTCGGCTCCTACTACGACGGGGACAACTCCCTCAGCAACATCGAACGTGAGTTCATTGACGTTCTAGAGGAGAAGGGTCAGGCAGAGCTCGCCTCATTTGTGCGCAACGGACGAATTCAGCATCGTTTTAGTCACTGCGTCGGTGGCGACATTGAAGACGCCGAGTTCTGCAAACTCTTCGACGCACTCCGCCAGCTCCTGTGCAAGGGGGATCTTGCAGAAATAGACTGGGAGAAGTGGAGAAGCAACAGTTTGGAGCAGTATGCCGGTGATAGAGAGGTACAAGTTCTGCTGTCGAACGAGGACGAAACGTAGGCAGGTCCAAGTTGTAATACTGCCTAGGCGGAGGGTATGTCTATATGACGTGAATTAGTGAACACAACAGTCGTAGCTTTAAGCTTGCGATAATTCGCAAAGGAGAGTGCTGGGATTTAGGAAAATCGCGAGAATCGTACCGGTCGAGAGTGAGCGCTGAGCAACGGTAAATTGACGATGAACAACATTTAATGCAGCGACACGGTGCCGGATCAGCGCATCAGTGTGAATTGATCCGCTCAGCATCATCCGTTTTCCACTGCCTCCTCGTCCCGTGCTATACTCATGTTGTATCCATAACTCCTCATACCTCCATGACTCCGTCTTTTGAGACCGCTGTGGTAACCGCAGCTGTCTGCATTGTGCCTTCATGGCTTCTTCTTCGCCGTCGACACCGTTCTGCAGACTTACGCTCAGGTCCAAGTTCACAAACACAAAGACCGCCGTATGAAAACTGGCTTACTGCCTTCGTCCACCTGCATACCTTCTTCGTCGTATGGCTCATTTTTTGTCACTCCCCACCGAACTTGTTCAAGAGCCTGGGCCTGCCACTCAACACGTCGAGCGATCGGATTAAGACTATACTCTTACAAAGAGCCGGGTTGCAAGGAGCCGACGTGCCGCTACCAAAACCTCTCGAGAGTCTTCTTATGAAGCTAGGGAACGCTGACATTCGGAATGCATATGTTCGGTAAGCTTTCTTCCATATACCTATCACGCACAGGATACCAACGACCACTTCGCCACACCGCGTGCAGGTTCGGACAGACAGCTATACAAGACTGTGTACATTGCAAGACTATAGAACAATACGCGATATTCTCGCTAACAGCACCTTTACTTCAGTACATTCGTGAAGCGTTTCTTATTGGGCTGTTCACTGTGGAAAGCAGTGGACGCGCGAGGTGGCGCACTATGGGGATAGTTGCGTTGGTCGCTGCTGCTATTGGAGAGGCCTACGTAGCCCTGAATGTACAGGCTGATGTGCTCAGAGTTGGCACGGGTGTTACTATGGTGCGTAACGTCTTTCTCTTTCTCCGGCAACTCATGCAACGGTTGTTTCGTACATAGTTGCACGATATACGCTACAATGTGCGACACGTCGTTTTCGCCATACTTCCCATCATCTTATATGCCCTGCCATCGTCTCCCGTTACCAATACCGCTCACGCCCCTCCTGCTGGAATCAAAGGCGAGGCTCGAGACCCTCAAGCGCAGACTTTCTCTCGTGAAGTTCCTCAGACCGACAATGCTTAGAGATGAGAAGCTTAACGATGCCGCCTCTACGTGGTGGAAGAAGCAGAAAGTGGTTGGGCAGTGGGTGCGGGAAGACGAAGGCGTGTGGCGGGCGGCCAGCCACCTTTTTGCGTCGGGGAACGCTGAACAAGGTCCAGCAGCTGTTGAGGCCTTCAAGCGTGGCATGGAAGAAAGCGCGCGAAAGACGACGAACGAATTGCTACAAGTAGCTGTAGAACCGCCTGCCCCGCCTACCAGGCTATGACTCACTTTATTACTGTGTGTACCTTGTCTCTGTACAATGACCAGATATTGGGCGGATTCCAAGCAGGCATTCGGGCGGCTGTTAATGCATAGGTACTGTACAAATGTGATACTGCAGGATTCTATGCGGCTTGTTTGACGGTGCTAGAGACCTGACTCTCGGTGGCCCCTGTTTCGCCTTGTCTACGATACCGAGATGCGAAGAATTCCTTATCTGCAAGAGTGTCAGCGACGCTGTCTGTATCTGGTAGATGACACTTGCGTGGTAGGTATCATGAGAATCTCCCAAGCTCTCATTGTTCATATCGATAAACGCTTGGTCAGGAATAGGCCGTTCAAATACTTGAAGAGGGATGGGTCTAGCTTCGGTTCTTTCCCTCCAACGCTCTCGCGCATTCAATCTGCCCAAAATAAATAAAGCTGGGGTGCAAGCGAATATTGAGCGGATGGCTCACGATGCGAGGAACGCGTTGATATAGACTTGAAGAAGTCAAGTTCAGCATGAAATCACGAAGCAACGAGGCGTAGAATGCCTTACGCTTTCCAATGGGCAAGTAGACTATAGGAAGTAACCTTGTGAGCATTTCTAATGTTCAGTGGACATGGTAGACTTACTGCTGATGAAGACATAAGTGTCTGGCATTGCTATGTACTACAGTGCTCGCCATCGGCTTCCCGACATCTTACACAAAGTGGGACTTCTAGAACATACCGTGATAAGACATACTAATGCGAATATGCTGTGGTAATATGAGAAACGTGACTGAACGTGCCGCCCTAAACATGCGCACCTGGTAAGCAGGCCTGTATTAATAGCATACGCCATCAATCGATTTAACAGTGATTTCATCCTAAGAAAGGTCAGGACTGTGCAGCAACGGCACATGGGCAGCTTACTTGGTAAGAGTCCGCGCTCGGGAACGGTAGAGGAAGACAAATAACAACACCGCGATACTAAAATCTGTCGCCGCCAGTAAGCCCAATTCTAGACACAAGAGCCACTTCAATATTTTGTCAGCAGTATCCCAAGCAGTGCAAAGGGAAAGAAAATGGTGCTTGCTCGGTATTTAGAGAGGGAGGCCAATGTAACCAAAGGCAGGCTGCGTAGGTATTCAACTCCGAGAAATACAAACTCATGTTGATGCACCTACGTGACGACTCCATACACTTTGTTATGACGTGTAAGCAACCGTCGTAGCCATGGATTCTCGCCACGTACCAATGATCAACACTATACATCTTTCTCTCAGTCGGTATCCCGGTGTAGTAATCATGAACGCACCACAAACGGAGACCACCAAAAATAGCTGTTATCGGTGTCTTTAGCATACCGACAAACATATCTAGCTTCGTCACTCGCCAAGACAGTTATCAGCCAACGGTTACGCCCGCTTACTAAATATAACAGAATCAGCATGAAAATGCTACATGTAGCAGAACTTGCTTACGTATCCATAGGCGGTACACAAACCAGCTGTGCGACGATCATGGCTTCAGTGCTTATACCTGACGTGACCATTCCACGTCACCCCTGTACTGACCACTGAACAAGGACATCGCTGACTGACTGACAAAATTTGATATTAGCAATAATTCGACGCGCCAGTGCTTTACTAGTGCTCACGGTGACTAGAATTGAGACCTGAGGTGGATAAGTCAGATGAACTTCTATTTACGCATAAAGGATGCACGCACCCCAATTGTCCTGGGGGCATTACGCAGTAAGGATCGCGCTCCATCGAGAAGATTAGAACTCACCACGGGACGCCTACAATGCTTGCACTGTTTCCAAAATTTGTGACGACCAGTCTGTGACTTGACATTACTACCTGGTGCTTTCGCCGGAAATTGCTTGTGCTTACGAGTACATCCCAGCGACCACGAATGCAAGGTGGGTCGTGTCCAGCACCCTTCCAGTCATCGTTCAAGTTGCAGATGGATCAAAACCACGTGGGGACGTCAATACGCACCAGAGGGCCCAGACCTGAAAGTTAAATGAGTACATCGAATGACGACATCCAACAGCTCGTACTGACCGAGGACTTCAATCGAGTGCTATCGCCACGGGATCTTCGGAAGAAAGTGAAACATTGCATACATGTTAAACCATACAATCTAGTTCTATGAGGTTGCGTGCGACATTGAGTGACATCTTGGTTGACATACATTGAAGTTAAGATGCTTCCGACCAGTATTGCTCCTAGTGTGTTGTCAACGTTAGGGCTAACTTGGCGCATGACTGTGCGCGCTGGTGATGACAGGATAGGCAACTATTGACGTTCAAGAGAGTGCCAGTGCATACCCAAGCCAAAGGACATGCTGACGTCCCTTACCTTATATCGATCCAATACCATATGCAATCACGGAAAGCATTGTCATTTGAGGACTTTTCTCGTGCGAATTGACGTGCCTGTGCTGGTCAGGCGACCGATGAAAACCGATCTACTGGGTCTGATTGGGGCTGCAGGCCAATGAGATGGTGCGAAGCATCTTATTCGTGGTCGATTCGGGATGTAGACCATCGAGATATATCACGACATCGGGCTCGTATGCTATAGGGAGCTGCAAGCAGTCAGCTTCTGAGAACCAGACCGAGATAACGAAAGCCAAAAACCTCACCAACGTTCCCGCGACCCAAATAACGCACTCCGGTAGGGCGACTATGTGACGCATATCAACAGTCGGAATCGTTTGTGCGAGCTGACAGCGTGGTTCTGTCAGGGAATTGGCATGCACATCGCAAACGCAAACACTCACATAATCCCCGACGTCATTCGTACGACGCAACTCCTCCCATACACAACGCATTCTGCCCTTGCACAGATTTCGGCTTGTTCAAGCGTTTCACTTGCGAATATCGCATGGTATTGGATGAGAGCATAGCCCATTGGCTGTCTTAATCACCAAACTCGCACAAGACCGCTCATATTAGCAGCAAATGAACTCAAGGGAGCTGTGATATACACGTACATACACATTACACCAATTGTGATTCAGCCGTGTACGCTCTACTCATTGACGAACCCGTATAACCTTCCGTTTGCCCTTCCCGCCCGCACCTGGCGCACCTGCAGCGACGTCCGGCGCGTTCATACCAGCCTTCACGGTGTCTAGCAGTATACCCGAGACCAGCGCAGGCGAATACGGGGATACCCTGTTGGCCAGCGGCGGGTGCGGGGCCGGGGGAAGTGGTAGCTGGGCGCCAAAGCGACGAGGGAGTGCAGCGGCTGGTGACAGCGTCGTGCCCGCTGTCGTGCCCTTGCCTGCTGTCTTGGACGCTGGTTGCTTCCCTTTCGCGGGAGAAGGGGCAGGTGTAGGCTCAACCGGCGTATCGGACGTCTCGGTGTTGTACGGTGGCTTGGGTGCATTGTCTGGCTTCTGCATTTGTATTTGCATAGATATCAACTCCAAGAGTTGTTTCTCTGTGATACCAAATGTCCGTGCGGTGAGGATAGTGTTGAGTACGGTGTCAGAGGATAGCTACGCACTGGTCTTGATGCCCGGGTTCATCAAGCGTCCATCCTTCTTCCACTGAACGCGAACGCGCCCAGGATTCTCCCAGTCCCTAGGATGGGATTTCTGGCCCTCGTGAAGCACCCCAAGCCCTAGACGACTCGCTGCCTCTGCGATGTCCCTGCTAAGCGGCCACCACACTGCTTTCTGTCGCGCAACGCGACGTTCGCCAGTTCCGTACGACCGCTTCGCATCTATGTAGATGGGATAGATGCAGGTCCACCTGAAGGACGCTTCAGGTCCGGTGTCAATTCACTCGGATGACCGTACGCACTTCAAGTAGGCTCCGTCCTTGGGGATGTTTTGCGTTGGAACAGCGCCTGGGCCAAAAGCAGCCGCAGTGTCCCTCTCCTTGAAGTGAGTGTAGGAAGGCGTCGCAGGTCCTGGCTCCGAGTCACCCTCGTCCTCATCGTCCGACAGTGCTTCGAGGATCGCTCCTCGTGTTCCCGTATTCGGCAGAGGACGAGTGGGGAGAGGAATGTCTGTGTCGTCGTCAAATTCTTCTACTACGACTGCGCGGCGAGACATTGTTGGAGATCTGATTTGCGGCGAGGATGTGGTATGGCTCGGGTGAGAACAAGCTCAGTATCAACTGAGAACTGAGCTTGTCCCCGAGCGCTTTCGCAAGCGGCGGTAGTGAGGCGCCCAACCAGCAGCGTCGGATCCGCACACCCGAGCTCATTGTGGGTCACTGGAGGTCATTAAATTTAGTGGGTCGAACGTATCGAAAGCAAGTTCAGATAGACATGTGGGCACATTCTACGCAAGGAATGTACAAATCGACTACAAATAATCACAGAACACGTCCAGTGACGTGCTGGTAATATATAAACACAACTTGAAGTTCTCGGCTTGAAATACAGTAGGATATTGGAGCGAAGATGGAAGGACAATAACGATACAACGTAAACGAAATTATGAAGAGAAAATAAGCTTGAAATAATTGGCGAGATTTAGAATAGTCTCAACAGCCCGAAGGCACAGAGAAGTCGTTGGCGTAATTCTTAGCGTTGACGCCCAATCCTCGGCTGGCGAAGACCTTCCACAGGAGGCATTTGTTTGCACCTGCATAGCGATTGACGTCTGCTTGGATCCAAGCGTCACGAGCATTAACGAAGGTGGGGTTGCAAGGTTGAAGCGGCAGAGCATCGATGAAAAGGTGGAGCCACACGACGTTCCCCTCAGACCCGCTGGTGCATAACGGTGTCAACAGCGGCTCAATAAATGAAGACAAAACTCACGTAGGATCCGTCTGAGCTGTCTGAGAAAAGCCATGGGCCTGAACGAGAGCCGCGTAGGCGTTGTGCAGCATGTTCGCCCAAACCTCGCCGATCTTGTGCACCTCGTTCAAGGAGGCTACCGCGGAGTACAGGAGAGGATTGGTCGTCATGCTTGTCGAATATGGGTGCGTACGAACGCCGGAGGCATTGTTCGCGACGTATGGCCCAATGACGAAGTCTGGAACATCAGAGCTCGTCTTCTCGGTCCAGCTGGGGCAATCTCAGAACAGATATAAGAAAGGCTACGGCAAAGGGCTTACTCTGCCATGGCGTCTGACCAGCCTTCACCGAGACCTCCGGCCTCCAGAGTTTGCAGACAAGAGGCAGTGCCGCCTCCTGTCATACGATTCGTGATACCGTGGGTGTTCTGCAGGAAGGTTAGCTTAACTGGCTAGGCGTAGATCACTGGCGCAGCACTTGCCTCATGAACAACGATATCGTTCTCCAGCGCTCCATCCCTCATTGGACTCGTCAAATCCCAGAGATACATATGCATCTGTCCATTGACGCCATCCGGAAGCGTCGTGAAGAACGCATTGTCGGTGCCGGGGGTTGTCTGCACTGAGATGATGATCCTATCATTGCCTTTGCCGCCCTTGTTGAAGTTGTCCTGTTGGAAGTTGAACGCCGCCTCGGTGAAGCCGTACTTGTATGCGATGTCGTGGATCTTGTTGACGAGGTAGAATGTATTGACTTCCGCGGCAGCTAAATTGGTAGTGACCGTAGGAGCGACTTCGGGATTCTGAACGTAGACGAAGGTGAGGTTGTTCTGAGACTCGGTGGTTACGTTTGCCTGCACGCCCTTGTATGACAGAGCATTGTTGCCGCTGTACAAGGGTCAGCTTCGACGAAATGGACGGGATCGAGGTACGTACGCAGTAGTGTTCGAAACCGTCTTGCCATCGTTGTGCCAGCCGAGAGGTGAGGCATCCAAGTCCTCGGGATCGACAATAGTCTCAAAGCCTTCGATTAGAGTTTCCTTTGGGATAGGCAAAGCGAGATACTATGCGAAGGGATAAGACATTTTGCCTGCCAACAGCGATGAATGGCCTTACTGCGGCTTGTGCTACGTAGTCTGTGACAGACAATAGCTTCCCGGAGTGCGCGTCGACGAATACTTGGTACCAGGTTACGGCAGTATCGTTGCTCACTTGGAAGACGTGGGCAAGGGCGAGGGTGTTGTCGCTCTGAGCGAAATACTGCAGCGTGGACGGGGGATGTTGGTAAGGATCATGTCGGCCTCCTAATGCGCTCTCCGCAGTCACAATGGCATCTTGAGCAGACACTGTTGGGTTCTTCGACGGGGTATTCGAGGCTAGGCATGCTTTAGCTTATGCATCACGGGTTACAAGGACTTTGTACCTTTCCCTAGGAAAGAACTTCCGAACGCTACCACCTTGTTCTCTCTGTTGAACGCAACGTTCGCAATCGCGTTCGCTACTGGAATGCCGTTGACGTGTTGAGTGAGATAGGCATGTCTTGCATTGTCGCCTTCAAGTGTCGCGTGAACTTGGATGTCTCCCGGTTGTAGATCAACCATGGTGTGCGCAAAGGCTAATGCTGAGTCGTGCAAGCTGGCGACTGCACGTTTGGAGTGCGGGTGGTCCAGGCCTGAGCCAAATGTCTGCAACACCAAAGTAAGTGACCGGTAATGCTATTGCTTCTAGAGATGAACATTTACCTGATACACCGACGCGGGGTGATAGCTCTCTAGCACCGATCCAGCCGCAAGCTCCCGTGTGCGATGAGTCGAATGCTTTGTAGTTATAGGCCAAGGAGTCGCAAAAGTGAGCGAAGAGGAAGGTAAGATCAAAAGAGTGAAGGTATAGAGAACGTGGAAGTAGAGCATCGTGGAATGTCTGAATGGACTAGTCAAGTTGAAGTCCCAGCACACAGTGCCTGCTACTGTCCACAGCAGAGAGGAGGGCTCTCAAAGAAAGTCGCCTGGGGATGACGGTCGAGAAGCCTTCGTACTGAAAGTGAGAGAAGATAAACGCATGGAAAGCTCATCGTGGCGTCCGCGAGCCGCTAATGCCTCTGGAGAAGACAATTGAGTAGGGTTGCCCAAGGCGAAGGCCAATCCGAGAATAGGTTCTCGTGTGGTCATGGCTCATGTTCCGTCGGCAACAAGACGCCTAGCCAAGAGAGAGAACAAGAGTGGGTCCATTTCGTGTTGCAAGGCCATCAGACGGAAGATCTGGAGTCTCCGAGCAACAAGACAAAGCCGAATCTTCGGTCCGCGGCTTTGCTGCCTTGTAGAGAACAAGGACATGGTTGCATCTCAACGACGACTGATACTAAGCCGAGCAACCCCTGTGACTGTGAACCAGCAGTCAGTGCGGTCATGTATACCGGTTAATTGAGGCACTCACCAGGCGATGTTGCAGCGCCAGGGGATATGCGACGTATGGGAACACCCCGGCAATTCTCAGGCTTATTGTTGCAGACGCGCCTCGATGTTGGTAGATAAAAATGCAGAGACCGCGCAGTGATTGCCTTCACGATTTAATCGCTTGACTCAGGAATTATGTGGGCTGGGCAGCGACAGCACATACATGGAGGTGGTGGATTGAGCTTCAGGCATGGTTGTGTGCGGAGTCAAGCAGGTTCAGTTCCCCCGGATCGACTTCGCTGTTGAGCCGGAGTTAGCCGGATACGACGAACCGGGCTGGACGTTACCGTCACGCTCCCAGTTCTTGCTCTCCATCCGCGACCCTAAATCTATGCCAGTGCGTTGCATCACGTTCATTTCGCCATACCGTCATACCTATGCATACTTCTTGCAGGAATATAACGTACTTGCTACTCAAGTCCATTACCGCCTGAAATGATGGTTGTTCAATGGCTGCAGTTCTTGACCTTTGTGTAAGTGGTGTCCACTTGCAATTACTGTAATGCTCTGAAGCCAACCTTCAGCTCTCTTCTTCAGATATTTGCATGCGTAACACATGTAGCAGCTCAAGTCAGCTCTCAGAACGGTACTCAACTTGTCTGCATACCATTTGGAACGTGTGAACCATGCCCAGAGGACGCGGTACGTCTTGGTGTGTACTTCGTGATGCTACAGTCCTTGACAAGAGTGGCTATCCGCAACAGCTTCATGAGCCATTTTGCAAACCATTCGGGAATCGTCGTCTTATGCATTGCATTCCCTCGACGTCGGCTCCGTCACTCTCGCAAACTCATCCACCACAAACCCATTCGCCACCACCGTCGCCACCTCAGTCACAACCAGGTGCCCAACCTCCGTCCTCGCACGCGTATCTGCCAACAGAAGGACACCGCGGAGAAATACCAGCCTGGGAGTCCTGCGGGCGAATCGTCTCCAAAGAGCGTGGAGACTTCTATGAGTTTGTCGCCTGTAACCTGAGCCTCGCTCTGATCGCGATAGGTGTGGTTCTTTTGCGCTCAAAGCGGCTTCAAGCGATGCAGACCCGGCAGCTGGCGGCCAGGATTGGGCTGGTTCGACCCACCCCGGGCGGATGGGCGAGCACTTGATGATGCAACCTTTAATAGGACGTAGTACGTCGACTCTGCTTGCCTTCATTGGTGACACTCATGATACCTTTACGATACTCCCTCTCTTCTTGTACATTAGCCAACCTACTTAGACCACTATATTGGTGCGATGCGGGCATCGCAGCGAATCAATATATTCCGTGACCGAACGAAGTGTGGATGATGGGGCAGTATACATCGGTTGGAAGACTGAACCAAGAGACGACAGCGGTGAAGATGAGATAGTACGAAATACGTCAAATTCAGCGAAATGAAGAGTGAAATGAGTAAAGTGCATGTAGGAATCAGCAGGATGAGTAGCGCGAAACATTCCAGATTGCAAACCGACCGGGATACCAATCCAAGCAGCTCTACTGAGTGGTCAAAGTATTAAACTGCGATCGTACGCGCACCTCCGACCCGGGGATCGACATTGCCAATGCGAACTCCTGCGTGAACGCCTTTGAGCCCCTTGTCTCGGCCTTAATCTGGCAAAGAGCCTGGAATGCGAACTCCATGGCAGCCTTGGGCTTCTGGGAGTACAGGTAGGAAGCCTTGAGTGCGTTCAGTCTGCCGAGGACTGCGAGCATGTCGCAGCCTTTAGGAGACTGAGCGTATTGCTTCGCAACTTCTATCTTTCGCTCCTGCGTCTTCTTCTTCGCCTTCTTCTTCTTCTCGGCGCTGTCCCACTGGGTACCTTCAGCCTTGTTCCATATTGCAGACCACTCCCTGGCAATCTTGTCGACGTGGGCTTTCATGTTGTCAACCTCTTCGCGAAGGGCTGAAGAGATTGAGCCTGCGATGATACCGTCTCGGACGGCACGCCATGGGCGTAGCAGATCCGGATCCTGTGTGTCTTCGTTCAAATTACCCCGCAGTTCGCTGTAGTCAGCGAGCAGCTTGCCCTGGATCCTCCTCCCTGCCTCAAGGAGTTTATCCAGAATGAATCTCTGCTTGGGGCGCGGACCGATGTAGTGACCCTCCTGACCGCCCAGACATAAGGGTTTTGGGCCGGTGAACCGGCGGTCTGCGCTCGACTGAGACGTCTTGACAATCATGCCCGTCTTGCGCGAGTCAAGGACGGTGGTGAACCTGGGTATGATTTGTCAGGCGAACTCACAAAAAAAAGACTGAATGAGCATACATGAAGGCGAGGCGTACAGTATCCGGCTTATTGTAACCGATGGCGTACACTGCCATCTCGTGCATACTGGAGTACCGGCCGACCTTATTTTCGGTAAGCCCAATGAGCAGGTGTCGTCGTAATAGGTTTTGGGCCTCCTGCGGCCGACGATTCATCTCGGCGACTATCATCTCGACTTTGGGAATTCTGTCAGGAGAGACGAAATAGTCGTTGAGATCAGCCGGTGGATCAACGACGCGCGGTTGCTTGAACTTCGACACAATCTCCGGGTCGAATATGCACGCAGCGACGTCTAACAAGCAGTGAGCTCCTCTGAGAAGACGTTATACATTGGGGTGCTCACCTCCGTCAACGTCTGTTCCGGGATAGTTCAGATCACAAAATTAACTTGCGAATTGGGTACACTCACCTCCTCCAGCCAGCAGGTTCGCCAGTGATCTTTCACCTTTGATAGGTAGGACGATGACGTCGATGTAATCTGCAAGCATCGGATGCGCTACGGCCTGTACCTACCAACGAAACACTGTGAGACCTACGGATGCCCGGAATATGGTGTAGACTCACCTTCTGCACATCGGAAGCAACGCGCGTCGGGTTGCGATAAATCTGGAGGAGCCTAAACGATGAGAAGTCACGAGAGGTGGTGAAAACTAACCAGGCAGTCCCCGATGACAGATTTCGGGTTGAGGTACTGACAACCGTCACGCAGGTCTTGCGAGGAGATGAAATGGATTTGTCCCTCCTCCAGAACGCCGTATGGATCTAAGCGGTCTGGGATTAGAGGTGCACGACTCCTTTGTTGAAACGTTGGCGTTGAGCACTTACCGGGGACGATGAAGGCTTCGGCAGATTGAGGCACAACGATGTGGTAATCTTTAATATAACTCTCCATCACCTGCGTAAGGAGTATTTCCAGCTTGCCGTACAATTCGAAGTCCTCGAGGGGCGTAAACCCTGCCTGCAGCCGGTCCAAAATGACTTCGCCCATCGATGGAGGAGGAAGGTCCGCGTCGTCCGTACGCTCTTCTTCCATGTCCTCGGAGACGGTAGACTGCGAAAAGGACAGAGGGATATCCAGATCGTCTTCGTCATCGGAGTCCTCTTCGCTTCGACGTCGCGTCAAGCCGAGCGCACGTTGTATGCCGGCAGCGGTGCGTCGTAGCCTCTGAACGGAGACACCAGCTGCCTTGTTCACCGCATTCCACAGGAGCGGCATGGCACTGACGCCTTGCCACTGCGTCAGGGCCTTCACCTCCTCACGCAAACCTTTCTCCATGAGGTTGATGAACACCTCGGCGGGGACCTTGTTGTACTCAAGATTGACAATCGTCAACCGGTTCATCCGCGCCGGGACATTCGAGCGAGAGGGCATGACAAGGTCGAATATGCGATGAGCGCGATGAAGTGTCGCCAAGGAAGATGGTCCAAATACGTCGGGATGCACTAGATGGATTTTCATCTGGGAGGGCCGTATCCAGATTCTAGCAGGAGCGTCTGGTGCTCGGTCGTGCGGGTGGAGCATCCATACACCCTTCGAACCAAGGACGCGGCCTTGCACTGCGCTGGGGGGCATTCCAAAGCCCATCCATCTCCCAATCGCCATGAGCGCCGCTCCATTCATGAAACCGCAACCATCCGTGAAGATCTTCTCCGTCCGGCGCTTTCTCTTCCTCATACGGTGCATCTACAATGTATTAAGTACGTTTGCCATGACCACAATGTACGCGAAACGTACAGATGTCGTCTATGATCATGATATTCTCGGGTTTGAACTCGAGAACGGGGACAGATGTGGATAGTGCGAGATCCGCTCGGGCGGCGTACTTGCTTAGGGTCTGCAGCGCCAGTCAGTATAGTGTATCCACGATTATGATGTGTTCTGACCTGTTTCTTGTTGAGCTCCAAGGGATTGTACCACTCAACAAGCTCCTCGAGCGAGAGCCGCAATAAATCGCCCTCCTTCTTGTTGAGCACTCGCTCGTAATCCTCGCTAGTCTCGACCAGATACACCTTGGAGTCTTTGACGGCGAATGATACGAATACACGACCGCAGAGGACGAACTTCCGCGCGAAGAAGTTCTGAAGGGAAGTCATCTTGCTCCCGTCCCACTGTATATACTGCGGTAGCTTGACCTGCAGGACCCGCCGAGAGCCGAGGAATCGGGCCAGCCGATGAGAGCGCCCGACCTTGACCATCGCGCCGAGCCGTAGCTTATATGCACCGTCTGCCTCGACGAGTCGAACAATCTGCTGGATGCGTCCGCCATACCAGTCCTTCTCACCGCGGAAGTCACCTCGTAGCCCCAGACCGAGCGTCTCGTCCTTCAGGAGCGCGACTTGTTCGCGGTCGAGCTCGTCCCTAATAAATGTGAGCGGAGTCACAGCGTAATAACTATTGTCACATACCATATCTCCAGCTTCTGCGCCTCTAACCGCTTGCCCATAACCTCCGGAATACGGTGAGCGATGAGGGCGCCACCGTAGGTCGCCAGGGTCTGAAGCCTTGCGTCCGAAATGTCTTCCCATGACCAAAGCCCAGAACTGACCCCACGCGCGAGCTCGTACTGAGCGCTCCAAGGAATACGCAGAGCATCCATCTTCGATTGCGCCTGTGCATCGTGAGCGATTATTACGTAGTCTTCGGTAGGCTGTGATCGGGTATCCGGGAGCGAGACAGGTGACGGACTGTGGCTACTCAGAAGAATTGTTAAGGTTTGACATATATGTGCTGTCTAATGGACGTACGTGCTGGCTTCATTCATCGACTTGCTTCGTGGTATCGACGGGGCCGATGTAGACAGCGGACTCGACCCCAAAGTCGGCATAGTCGACGCTCGGGAAATTGGGGCAGCATGACTAGGCTGAGGAAGCCGAGATCCAGCAGCAGTTGAGCGAGGAGAATTGGAAGAAGATCTAGTGAATGTTAGACATAGGTCAAGGGAAAAGTAGCTAAGACCATTTACGTTGATTCTTGACTCGACGAAGGCGAAAATAAGCCCTTCCGTCTAAGAGGTCTTGCTAGAATCAGTACTTGATGAATGGTAAAGAGTGACATACATTTCCTCTATTCTTCTCGCTCTTTGCTCGGATGTGAGAAGTTTGGACGGGGTCAATGGAGTAGAGGGTGACGGAACAGATGATCTACTTGAAGGTGGCGTACTTCCCCCTCCAAGATCTAATCGGGGCAGCGGCTGTCTCGAGTCTGACGTAGGCTTGGAAGACCCGGGCGACAAAGAGGGTGCGGTCGATGGCTTGTTCGAGGGCGTAGTCGTATGATTCCCAAGATTGAGGCCCGCAAACGATGCTTCCAAGTTGTTGGCGCTACTCGTAGGAGCATCGTCCTCATCCTCAGTATCTGTGCTCAGGCCGTCCTCTATGTCGGGAACGACTTGAGGCAGGGTAGTCAGTAAGGACGAGAATAGCAGACAGGGATGTCATCCCACCTTTCTTCGTCGCTATATCGTGGAGTTAGCGAGGAGCTCCTTACCGGATGATTTGAGGACTCACGATTGGGAGTACGAGGGATGTGCCATGATCCCTCGGTTGCACGGGAGGTAGGTGCGGTACTAGTAGAAGGCATGGTGTTATTTGGCCTCACTGTAAATTGACTTGCACGAGCATGGCTTGATTCTTCGGTAGTGGTGGCTTCGAGCCACTTCAATATCCGCAGAACAAATTGAGATGCTTGGGTACTCACTACCACCAGAACCCCCTTGCTCAATGCTTGTGTCAACTCCAGGTATTTCGGGAGAAGGATCTCCCGAGGCATACTGTCTAAGAGCTTCAAGTGCGTCAACTGGTATTCACCGGCCCATCAGCTCTGCGGATCCTTGCGGGTGAATATAGGCGGCTTCACACTCACAATCATCGCCCTCCTCATCGCTACTTTCATATTGCTGATCCCACGCATCCTCCACCTCCACGAAATCTTCGTCGGATGAGTCCATACTCACTGGACGATGGTTCGCGCGCATAGCAACCCGAAATATGAAGGTCGAAGGTTGTGTGCGTTTTGTTCAGTTTGCTGGCTTCGTTCAACTTCGAGGTCGTCAAGAAACTATACTGTAACACACAAGAGGCTCGTTGCTTCTGCTGTCCTGAACGGTCTGATCGATCCTCTCGACTTTTGAGTCTCTATCGGGTAGATATCGGGTGAGAGTGCGAGGGCGACCAATCTGTCAATGTCGCTCACGCAGCCAGGGTGGCTTCAACGCAGCGTCAAACCTTGGGTTTGCTTCGGGCAAGACTGAGCCAAGGAATAGGCAGTGGCGGGCTAGTGGTCCTCAGGCTGCTGAGGGAAGTGCGAAAGGTTGAAACGAATCATCATTTGTGATGTGGGTGGTCGAAGTCAAGGGGGGCCATTGGAGGAATCGGCGGCGTCTCGGAAAGGACCGAGATCACCATTTGGGGAAGTGATGCGTACTTTGATGCGCCTTGACTCCGAACATTTTCCTCTGGAAACCACACCAAAACCACACGCACGTCGCAATCTGCCTCAGGTCTTCAGCAAGGTAAATATTTGTATTTAGCGTCCGCTGAGTACACTGTTTAAATGCCCGTATACTCGACAGGACTTTACGAAGGCGTTTTCGGGCACTGTAGTAACGTCAACCTTAGTCGACATTCCCTCTCGAGGGACTTCAAATTCTGGGCTACTTCTGGGAACTGCTCACTACTTATGCCTGGCGCACCTCCGCTTCCTGGCGATCGCACACCTTTCCGGCGTCGAGGGGTAACAACGACTCGTCCGCATGCACGACCCGAGAAGATCGCAGTCGGTGAAATCCATGGCCTTCAAAGCAGTGACCACGCTGCCTTTCAGACATCTTTTGGCACCTCTGGTTGTGTACAGGTGGATTGCTTGGAGATTTTAGAAGGGTTGAACGCTGTGAACACTAGATCGGTAATATCGAGCAATTGGGCCGTATCGAGTGCAAGCTAAGGCGATATTCTTTCTGGAAAACAGCGTTGAAACATGCGCTTGGAGATCCTACACCATTAGCTATGTGCGCGGACGTTGCGTCGCGTGTATGTCGCTCTGGCGGCTTGGAAGCCCATGAAAAGCCACTATGCATTCATCTCCGAGGTCGGTCCGAGACTGGAGATAATTCATGTAGACTTCGTGGCCATGAAGTCAGGTCGAAGCGGTAGGCTTGCTCGAAGCATCAGTGTTTGAGGCTTGAGCCATGCTGATCATTGTCCACATTTGCAGCCTCGAGCGGTGCCTCGCTGCCCCCCCCCTCCACGCTCTGTCCAGATGCTCTACATTGCGAAGTCTCCGCTTCGACGTCGTCTACTCCACGGAGGATGAATAGCATGGGACACTCCCCGCTTCCATATCTCGGGTTTGCCGTTGCTCAAGGCATTTTCACGTCGCCGGTTTCATCCGTGAAGTTGTCCTGGTCACTCGCAACCGCTGGAGAAGTCACTCAAGTCGCAGAGCCGGCGTGCCGAGCGGCTTTGTCGCATTTTATGACTGGTGCTCACTATGCAATAGTTTGGAGCGGTGCCTCAAGTTGAGCTCAGGCTGCCTGGTGTTCAAAACGCTCGATGTCGACGGCGTATTGTGGCGTGTTGCAACCAATCCGGAATTGCTACAAGATCTCCAGCATGTGGTGGATAGCATCGCAGAATTGACGTAATAATATCCTACACTCTTCAAATGAGCCCCAATTATTTTCAATGTCTTTATTCCCAATTGAAGCGTGTAAATCGCTGGCTAGTTATTGGGGAGAGGTCTATGCCTACACTACCCGAACCCGCCCCATCTGACCGGAGTTTTGCCGCGCCACGATATGATGCCTTTCCAGATTTAGCATTATCCACCAAGTGAAGTCATCGTGGACGCGTTGCGTCTCGATTCTCGTCAAGCACTCCTTAGCTCTGAACCACTACCATGTCCTCTGACAACACAGTAATTCGCGAGGCATGTAACCTTTGAACAACCTCCGATATTGTCTCTGCAACGCTGATGTTGTATTTGCCTTGTCCAGGTAACGACGAATGTCTGGACGTTCTCTCGTCCTTTTACTCGTCTCGGCTTCCTTCCGTTTGGAGGAAGGTCAACTGCCATCAAATTGACCTCAGGCGACGTATGGGTTCTGGCATCCACCCCGCTGGACGCTGCAACAAAGACAAAGCTGAACGAGATTGGCCCTGTTCGCTACATCGTCGGGCCCGATGCGGTTCATCACCTGTACCTCAGTGAGCTTTGATTTTTACGCCCAAGAGAATAATAAGTTACTTTTGCACCATCAGCCGAATACAAGAAGGAATACCCTACCGCCAAGTTGATCGCTCCGGAACAAGCTGTCCAGAAATATGCCAAAGAGGACATACAATTCGAAGGCTGTAAGATCAAATCTTTCATCAGTACAGAAGCCGTTCATGTGTTAGTTCAGCGTTGGGAAATGACCCCGAAGGAACGAAGTATGGCTTTGAGGATGAAGTATGTTGTCGCCTCTGTTCCAAATTTAGTCATGGATTCTAAGCGAGTTTCAATGCCAACCAGATCAAGCACTGGTGAGTCCTTGTGTAAGAGTACGGCTACGAGTCACCAGTTGATATCAATCAGTCTCTTTTCCGGGCACCAGAACAGCGAGCTTGCATTTCTTCATCTAGCTTCGAAGTCTCTCATTGAGGCTGACTTGGTAATCAACCTCCCAGCGACTGAGCAGGTACGTCTACAATCTACGCCACATCACAACATCCTTGCTGAAACGATTGCGTGATCAAGTACTCCAACTCGTCTTCCTCTGAGACGGTGCCAATCATTACTAGCAAGGTCAACCCATTCAGCAGCTGGCACAAGAAGCTCGCATCTGCCACAACAAGCGATAAGGAGTACGTCACGCCAGCACAGCAGCTACATCACTTTTGTTGACGTTGTCGTGGCTTGTAGGGTGATGAAGCGGGACATAAAGACAGTCGCTGGTTGGGATTTCGAGAGAATTATTCCTTGTCATGGGGTGAGTATACTATGACTCTGTTATGTGCATTGTTTAATCATTGCACAGGACGTCATCGAAGGCAATGGAAAGGAAGCATTCACGGAGGTCTTCAAGAATTTCTTGGACTAGCTGAACTCGAATATATGCGAAACAGTTTTGAATTTCTTGTCTATATGTGAAGTTACGTAGTCATGAATGTGTACTTACATAGTCTCAACGATTTATGTAGCGATGACATGCCAGTGGGGAGAAAACTGACAGCCAACACTCTGGTCCATTCTTGCGGTGACCATCATTGGATTGTGTCGGGCATCACCGCGCCACAACGTGATCGGTTACCGGTTACGCGTGATGGGGAATGTGAGGTCATCGCCGGGCGCTCTGCTGAAGTCAGCGAACTCTCACCTTTACCATCACCATGACGTCCAGCAACACAGTAATTCGCGAGGTGAATATACTATCTGAATATTGTCAGGTACTTGGTCTTCCCAGCTTGCTGATCATACACTCTTCCACAGGTTGCGAAAGATGTCTGGACATTCTCGTGCCCATTTTCTCGTTTCAATTTCTTCCCAGTGGGCGGGAGGTCTACCGCAATCAGACTGTCTTCGGGCGGCGTTTGGGTTCTTGCATCAACTCCGTTGAACGATGCAACGAGGTCAAAGCTCAAAGAACTCGGCCCTGTGAAGTTCATCGTCGGGGCGGATGCCGTTCATCATCTATTCCTCAGTAAATCCTCCCAAGCTGACTGTGCTGGGCAGAAGATCAACTGAAATGGCATATTTTTAGGCGAATTCAAGAAGGAGTATCCAACTGCAAAACTCATTGCTCCGGAAGAAGCCATTCAAAAGAAAGTTAAAGATGGGCTTACGTTCGACGGCTGTGAGTCAACTCCGTGGGAGAGGCAGAATCTGCGTTAAGACTCCATATAAGCCTGGGGAAAGGATTCTGAAGGAACGACCTATGGCTTTGAGGATGAGGTGGAGTTCATTGAGTCTCACCACCTGCCACGTCAGTGCCGTACTCAACTATCCCTTAGATTAAGCACTGGTAAGCCACATCCTGAAAACCTTGGATCAAATTGCAGTTTCGATGTACCGCTGCAACGGCTGACAGCACTTAGTTTCTTCTCCGGTCATCAGAACAAGGAGGTTGTCTTCTACCACATTGCCTCCAAGTCCCTCATGGAGGCTGACCTACTCGTCAATTTACCGGCAACCGAGCAAGTGCGTAGAGGAGTATTCGTGGCTCGACTACGCGGACTTACACTTCACATTTTAATCTACTCAGTACTCGAAAACTTCCTCCTCTGGGAGAGTGCCCTTCATCAGCGATATGGTGCATCCCTGGAGCAGCCTGCACAGGAAGCTCGCTTGGGCCACCGGTCGGGACAAAGTGTGCGTATAGTGGATGTGTATACCATTTACAAGATTGACCATATTCGTCCACCTTAGGGCGATGAAACGAGACGTGAAAACCGTTGCTTCATGGGATTTCGAACGCATCATCCCGTGCCATGGAGTGAGCCGTACGACCATTTTCAGCATTACAGCGCTGATGATATACGTAGGATGTCATTGAGAACAAGGGCAAGGAAGCATTTTTGGAAGCGTTCAAGGATTTTATGGAGTAATCTATGTATTGCCCTGAAAGATCACCGAAACCCTGGATAATCATAACGTCTTGCCTCGGAACCCGGTATGTACTTGTAATAGTTGGCACTCCATTTCTGCATCCATACCATTGCATCACTTTGTTCGTGCTTCTCTGCGCTGATCGGCTCTTGTGGACGCAGCTTGCTGGGCGAATCCCGCGGAAGGCAACCTTTCACGGCATGTCATTGGATCTTCAACGCGACTCCGGTCGTGTACCTCAACCACGTGGTTATGGCGCCTCCTGTGGTCATTAGCGATGCGTTCAGCCCATGCATGCACCAAGCCGTGCGACAGCATGGTGCCTTGAGGATGTCGTGAGGTTGTGGCGTTGTAGCAACAGCTAAAACGTCCCTCGCCTCACTGCACATCCCACACAACTTGTCCATATTCACTAGCACAATCGCCCTTGAACCCCGCTATTAGGGACGCGCTATGCCTCCCGTAACCTGCAGTGTCTGCAATGGCCAGCGATTCCCCAACGAAATCGCCCTTCAGCAGCACTCGCGGAACAGCCAGTCTCATCGCACCAAGGAGCAGAATCGACGGCAGCAGCAGCAGCAGCAACAGCAGACGGTATGCACGCTGTGCAATAGCCAGAGGTTCAAGGACGCCGCTGCCCTGCAGCAGCACATTCGTGACAGTCCTGCCCATGCTCGGCCGCAGCATTCGTGCAGAACTTGCGGTGGAAGGGGCTTCGATGACCGGAGTGCGTACAATCAGCACATGCAGAGCGCTGGGCACCGCGTTAGACTGTACTCCGTCGCGTCTACCGGCTCTTCCACCCCGACGACTCCACGTTCCAAACCGGCTGCTCAGATTTTCAGCACTGGTAGCACTGTTGCTGAAGACGTGCCTGTGAGTATACCACTACTCTTCGTTTGTACATGACTCTGCTAACAAATATTCGTAGCATACTCAACCTGACCGCCAATCATTGTCCACGGTTATGCAATGCCCGCTGTGCAGTGTTTCTTGCTCTGATGAAGACGCATATATGAAGGTATGTTGCGCCAGAATAGCCGGGATTCGCTCATGCTTACCAGCTATCGTGTACTATCAGCACACTTCCAACTCTCATCAAGAGCTGTTCTGCTCCCCGTGCAAGTTTGTAGCTCGGTCAGCGACGGAGCTAGAGGACCACTTCCGCGTAATGGGGAACCATCCAAATTGCGTTGATTGCAACAATAGAGGCTTCAAAGACTTTGCGTCCTATGAGATGGTGCGTTACCCCTCACTTGTTGGCTGAATGCATTGTAAATATATTCTATAGCATGTTGAAGAACTCCACACTCCACGAGTGCCCGAGGTGGCCTCTGAAACCCCCATCGAAATTGTTGGTGTATTCGATACGATCGCGGTCTCACCCCAGAATGGCCTCTTGAAGCCCATAGACTTGGAAGAGTCTGACGACGCGATCATTGTGGAAGAGTCCGACGAGTCCGAAGCGGGCTGTGAGTCCCCGAAGTCGGACGTACCCGAGCTTCAGCGTGGCATAGTACGTCCGCAGCTTGTACTATAGTACCAATACTGAAAGCCTCGCTCCTAGATCTACGAGGTTCAAGTTTACCCCGAGCTAGTGCGATCAGTTTCAGAGCCCCCGCTCTCCGCAGTATACCCTCATGCGAGCGTCATGAGCGAAGATGACGCATACATGCCGTCGAACGCATGGACGAACGAGCCTAGCATTATCTCACAAGCTCAGTCTTCCCGGCCGCGCCTGGATATAGAAGAGCTGGATGTTCAGAGCTATTCTTCCGGGTCTCGCAGGTAAAGGCTGTCATGCTGTATTCATGTACTATATGCTCATATTGGCTTAGTAGCAGGAGCCCCGACGCCAATCAGCGAATCCGCGGCCACCTGGTCCGTAGTTTCTTCTCCTCGCTCTAGAGCCAGTACGCGCTATCATTCGCCAGAAAGACATTTTTCGACCGAGCGCATTTCCACTCCCTCCTACTCGCCGGAAAGACGACCATCCGAGCACATCCCTACTCGCTCCCCCTCCCCGGCAGCATATTGCAGGGCTCTTCCAGAACCTTCCGGTCGTTCTCTAGCATCGGAGAGCACAAGCGCACTTGCGTCGCCTGCCTCCGGCCACAGCCTTTTGATCTCCACGCTTTGCAAGCAGAGGACGGCTTATGCGCAGGAGACGGTGAACGATAGTGTTGTCGGGTCTCCGCGTCAATTAAGCTCAGCGTCATTTAGTCGCGTGGCTTCGCCAGTTGCTACGAAACCTTTTGCAGGTGCCGCCCATCCTCCGGTCGTGACTCAGCAAGCCGTGCGCTCAGGGCCGCCGTCTGCACCTCAGCCCTTACGTGCGCGCGGGACATCGCCCGCGTCGGAGAGCAGCAGCGGGCAGGGCACGCCGGTCTCTGCGCACAGCGTCCTCTTCGGGTCCCCGCCTACACGTGCGCCGACTCCGCGCTCGGCCGAGCCGAGCTCCCCGTACAACCTGAATGGTATTCCCGACGGGCCCTCTGCCGCCGGAGACAGATCCACCCTTTTGCAGTCTATGGACAGGACCTCGGTTTATGAATGTTGGTTTTTGCCTTTGTCATGGCGTGGGCGATGCTGATTGCGTTTGCTTCAGCGACGCGGACCACGAATACCCGCGTAGATGCGAGCATTACCCCGGAAAGCAGCGCTCGCACATCCACGACTGTACCAATTGTGTCCACGAGCGACACGCCGAGGAAGCAGCCCAGCTTCCACTGTCGCGTCTGCTTGAAGCCGCCGAGCACGCCGACGGTGACAATGTGCGGACACTTGTTCTGTCATCAGTACGTCTTGCGTTCGTTCATTTGTATAGAATGCGCTGACCTGGCTACGCCGCTGTGTGTTCAGGTGCATTGTCGCGGAGATCTCGAGAAGTCTGCAGTGTCCGGTGTGCAGGACAGTTATGTTGGTGAAGCTGGATGTGTAGCTGCAGCTGTGGGAGCCCGTATTTTTAGCAGTCGTGTCAAGCCGGTGTAATTTATGAGTTGTCAGCTCGCTCTCATTCACGTTTACCAAGATTGTCTCCAGCCAATACTCGCGCGATGCAATCTTTGCTCTCACTCACATGAGGCAAAGAGACTCCAACATCCACTTGCGCTGACTGTTGAGCTGGTATATTGCACACGCACATTGCATACTAGTAGTGATTTCCGGAGTTGCTCAGTGGTTTGGTCCTAGGCTAAAAGTAGTGCATATGTACATGGGTGACAGTACTCTGGAATACAATAATGGACATGATGCTACAACAACAGGTTCCAAATATTTATTTGAGAAGCACAGAAAGAAATTAAGGTGTGTGTTGGTTTCCCTAGCAAGCTGAGTGCCTGAGGTACTTATCTCGAGGACCACGGAAAGGTCCACGCCAGGACAAACACCCGAAAGTGTTCGCCCTCCCTCGAGACATACCTTATGTGTATCATATCATAGAGTTGAATGGCGACCTTGGCGCGATGCACGGCGAGCGGGAACGCAGTCCCGGAGGAACGAGGGTCAAGAGACTATCCACAGGAAGAGACGTAGGCATCTCCAGCATGCTGGCGCCAGCAACCAGCAACACTGACGCTTCTCGCAGATCCTGGCATAGGACTTGTATACATCTCGCTGCCTCCGTACGCGGTGACGCGCTGTTGTGCATCGCGGTCGCCGAGAGAAAAAGGAGAGGGAGAGTGCCGGCTGGAAGAGCCTGGCGGTGTGCGAGCTGAGTGAGCAGGACGCAGCACAGAAGAACTCGATGGTCACGCTGGACGCTCGCCGACGGTCTGTGCACACGGGTACCGCGAGGTCGAGGAGGTCAATAGGCACTAAGGCCCGAGGCGCATCCCTCGCCACCACTGGCAATTGTCTTGACGGTGGACCCCGTGAACGCAGGCCACTCTTGAACGGAGAGGGTGATGTCTCATCGAGGCACTATGGGCCATCCCGCTGTCGCACACCGGTCAGCCTCCGGGAAGGGGAAGAGAAGATGGGAGAGACGAAGCTGGTGAGAGGAAAGGGCAGGGCAGGCGGGGGTATTTATACTCTGAAGTGGGTTTATTGACAATCAACAAGCTGAATTGTCACGAGACTCGTCGTTCGTCTCTTCACATTCTAAACCACTGTACCTGCCTAATTTGGCTACAGCACTAATCCCCGACGCCCGACAGGTTTGCCGCCGGCGCCCCGCCTAGGCTTGCGTCTACCCGCCCACTAAGCCTCTTCTCGGCGTCGACCCGACTATGTCCCCTCCAGCCTTCACTCTGAACGTCGCTGTGACTCGCAATATCTTGCGCTCTTGCTCTAGCGAGTGTCGCGAGAGAATCTGACGTTGTCAACATTATACAAAGGAACGAGAGCATCCCTTTCCGACTATTCAAGAGGCTGTCCTAGAGCCTATATGCAAGGTAGTACAGTGAGTTCATCGTATCCTCCTCATTCAACTCGCCTTGACACCGACTTAGCTGCATGTGCCTCCGGGAGGAGTGCTGGAGTGTATTGGCATCTTTGCCGGGGACCCTGACACGGTACGTAGTTTGCATTCGTTGGAAGCTTGAACATCTTCACATACTCGAGCAGAAGTCAGAGGACCTCGTTTGGTACATGATCACTGCTCTTTTCCACAGAAGGCTTCAAGATGTTCTTCGCCCTGCCAATATTTGCCCGAAAACTGTTGACACAATCCTCGTGAGTCGAAATATGAAGCTTGGGCTTAAGCTCGACGACCTTACCTGGGATGTGTTCATTGAAGTTCAGTGCTTCCAGCGCTTTGCTACACGTTCAAGCCGGCTTATCACGGGAATAGGACTGGTCCTGTGGCCAATTAGCGTGCGGGGGGAGTGCGGACGGAGAGGCTGTTGCCATGCGAATGGCGAGACCATCAGGCGGGGTAAACCACGGGCATCAGCGCGGGGACCCAAGCGGCCGTCGAGCGCACAGGGCTTGATGTCATGCATCGACGCGACACGCGGACCTCCTCCGTACGCGCCCTGGCCCGCGTGCAGCACCACATATAAGACCGTCGACGATGCCGGGAGGGCTCCCTGCTGCCCGAGTGTCGTCCTTCTCCGCGGCAACCGCCTCCCGAGCACGATGGTGTCGTTCCGAAGCCTCCTCTGCACGGTCCCTTCGCTCGCCCTCGTCTATGCTCAACGCGCGCTCCCCGACGGTCGCCCGAATGCGAACTCGCCGAGGCCACCCGCCGTGCCGCTCGTGTCGGCTCCGACCGACGTGGTCGTGAACGTCCTCACTGGACAGGCACTCCCTCCTTTGAGCACCACGTACTACTTCGACCAGCTCATTGATCACACGAACCCCGGCTTGGGAACGTTCCAGCAGAGATACTGGCACACTTGGGAGTGGTACGAAGCCGGTACGTCGTTTTTGGTCGTCGGACTTGATTTCGTCTGATTGCGTGCGTTTCAGGCGGACCCATTATTCTGTTCACCCCAGGAGAAGGAACCGCTGACGGTCAGTCTCGCACAGACATTCTCAAAAGGACTCATTCTGAAGGTTTGGTAACTAATAACAGGCTACACCGGTTATCTCACGAACAGAACTATCAACGGTCAGATTGCTCAACAAGAGCACGGTGCAACGATCGTCCTCGAGCACCGCTACTATGGCCAATCCTCGCCCTTCTCGGACCTCTCCGACGCACACCTCAAGTACCACACTCTCCAGCAAGCTATCGACGACCTCGAGTATTTCTCCAAGAACGTGAAGCTTGCTATGCCCGGTGGTGACACTGTCGGGCCTACTCAGGCACCCTGGGTGCTCGTTGGTGGAAGTTACTCTGGTGCCCTCACGAGCTGGACAATGGTCAAGTGCGTATTGTGGCGAATATGCTCTGGTACTGTTCATTGACAATCCTTGAATATAGCAAGCCTGGTCTTTTCCGGGCTGGCTACGCTTCGTCTGCCGTGGTCGAAGCCATTACGTGCGTAGACGCGCATATATCCTGAGGTCACGACGCTGAGATGCCGGGTTAGTGACTTCTGGCAGTACTTCGAGCCCATCCGCAACAACATGCCCAAGAACTGCTCCGCCGACGTCGAGGCCGTCCTCACCCACATCGACGCCGTCTTCACCTTCGGCCCGCAGTCCCAGATCGACCAAATCAAGGCGACGTTCGGGGTCTCGAACGTCACCCACCTCGACGACGTTGCCGGCGCTCGTAAGTCTCCATGCGCACTTCCTACCGCGGGTCATGGCTGAAACGCATGTTCGCGGCAGTGCGCAACAACATGTGGGACTGGCAGTCGCTCGATGTCTCGTCTGGCCCCGGGCAGACGTTCTACCAGTTCTGCGACGCGCTCGAGGTCAAGAACGGCGTCAGCGCTTCGGCCTCCGGGTGGGGTGCTGACCATGCCTTGCAAGCGTGGGGAGCGTTCTGGAAGGCTGGATACCTGACGGATTGTGAGTCTATTGGATAATTGTGCTGTGCTGCGTTCGTTACTGACCTGCTCGAAAATGTAGTGTGTGGCGGGACTGACTTCGAGTACGCGCATATTCTTGGTGTGCGCTTGGTTAGGCTAACGCTGTCTGCGATTGTCCAGGGGTTGTCTTGGAACGCACAACGCTAACAGCACGACGTACACCGACATTTCCGTCGGCAATGATTACCGCTCATGGACATGGATTGTGTAAGTCGCTACCCACCGTACCGAGTCAAGGCCTCGACTTGACGTATGCTCGTACAGGTGCAACGAAGTCGGCTACTACCAATCCAGCGCCCCGCTGGGCTGGCCGAGCGTCGTCAGCCGACTCGTCCAGCCCGCCTACGACGAGGTCCGCGCTTTCCCGTCTCTCCCCCGCGTTTGAACATACTGACACGGACGCGGCACACACAGCGGGTTTGCTCGTACTTCTTCCCGCACACCTTCCGCCTCGGCTCCTCGCCGCAGCCGAACACGCTGAAGACGAACCTGCTCTACGCCGGCTGGAACGTGCACACTCAGCGCCTCTTCTTCGCCAACGGCCAACGTACGTCGCCTTTTCCTTTCTCTTCCCTGTGCGATGGGATGGGATGTGATATGTGGATTGCTGACGGGCGTGGTGTGGCAGGCGACCCGTGGCGCGACGCGACGGTGTCCGCCGACGGCACGTTCTTCCCGAGCACGGCCGCGCAGCCGATCGCGGTCGGCGACGGCTTCCACTGCTCGGACCTCATCACGCGCAACGGCGCGGCGGACGCGACGGTCAAGGCCGTGCAGGCGCAGGGCCTCCAGGCGATCCACGGCTGGCTGCAGGGCTTCAAGCCCGCGAAGCGCGAGGCGGCGCCGGCGCCGGCGAAGAGGGTGTCGCGGGTGGAGTGGGAGCGCGCGGCGATGTAGGACGGGGTGCGCGGACGCGGTGGATTTGATATTTTTATACCGTAATGCTGTTGTATACCTTCTGACTTGGCGTCTGCATTTGGCCGAGAACGCCACAGTTCCGGCGCTTACGTGCATGACAAGCCGGGAAGGCCCGAGAGCGACCTGTCTTTCACCACCAACAACCTTTCTCGACGCCGCTCCGCTGGGCCATTTGGCGCAGAGTACATTTTAATGGATAGATTTAGGGGCTTAAGCTGTTTTTGCAGCTGTGAGCTCGGACCCCGTCACGCTCAAGGGTGTTATTGAAGGCGCTCCAGGCCATCCATAGATGGCTGCAGGAATTCAAGCCCTCGCTGCGGGAAGGGGCACTGGAGAAAGGGGTGTCCAGGCTAAAAATGCACTTGTGGTATTGTGAGCTTCCCACTTCAGCCTCTATCATTGCTCCTGATAATGTTTACGCTCAGTGTGTTTTCCAACATACCGAGAACAGCTCATCGGCAGTGGATCCCTGCTGACCAGGCAGCTCGCACGAATACGGACACGCTACAAAGCGGCTAGCCGTCCATAAGGTTGGCAAACTGCCGCAACCAAAGCCTGACGCCCTAGCTTCGATCTTCGACGCTGCGGACCGGGTTAAGCGTATGGGAACAAGGTATGCGCTAAGGTCGTCGCACTGCCCTTCTCAGTCTGCTCACATGCCGCCAAGGTTCACGTCAGCATCAGCGCTCAGCACTCAGCAGCCCGAGATGCGCGCAGAGCATTACGGCAGACCCCGTGCTGCTGGCTCATAAGAGACATCGTGAGGTTGTTGGAAGGGGGATGTAGAACCTGCCCCCAGCCCACGCCATCGCACCAGTATCCGTCTGCTAACCGCCTTCTGAAACATGCCTCCTATGCACTGCGTGGCATGCGACAAGACGTTTGGGGACTCCAGTGCATACAGGCAGCACCGAAAGGCCAAGCATCTCACGCAGAGCTGCCCCATTTGTCCCTCGTTCAAGATAAAGATGTTTTCCAACGCTGGTTTAGTTGCTGTGCGTCCAGGGTCCTCTCAGTCTCCTTCCCAGCGCTCCCTGCGAGTTGCTCTCAACCGTACGGACTCCGGCCCGCTTGGGCCGAACTCTCGGACGCAACTCTCAGGGAGGCTGGCTCCAAACTTTAGCGCCAGATCAATCCGGCCACTCTCGGTCCCCGGGAGAGCCCAAATGGGGCAGGCGTCTCGGCGCAGAGGCTTGGCAGTTTGCTGCATTGTGCAAAGTTAGTGTACTCTGCAGTATCATTTGGCAGCAAAACTACTTCCAATACTTATAGGACTTACTGGACAGAAAGTTAGCAAATGTTTTGTGGCTAGAACTTATATGTAACTCACTGAAAGCTTTGCTTTCCACCATCACTAACACATTTTGCAGCCCGAGAGCAGTTGTACCAGACCATTATGATTATTTTCTCACAAATAATGTCCATAAGATGAGTAGAGACTTTATTCACAGCTATTTCTACCATTTGAAGCAGATTGCGAAGAGCAATAGAGCAGAAAAGTCATAGGTGTCTACCTTACCACGGCCGAACCGGAGCTTCACCCGGGATGACATAATCAGGCGCTAAAGTTTGGAGCCAGCCGTCCCTGAGAGTTCTGGGAGACGTTCACGTCGGGCGTTTACGCCCTCCCAGCGGAAACTCGAAGGGGCGAGCTGAGGAAGGAGCCTGGGGTCCTCTCTCCCTCTTCGTTATTTTGCGTCTCACTGAGCAGGCCCTCTCACAGCATGCGCAAGCGAAGCACCGGAAGAGCTCAAAGTGGCGAACCATCTTCTACTCGTGCGACGCCTGTAATTTCCACGTTACCAACGAGGAGGACGTGCGGGAGCACTACGAGACATCGCCTGCGCACCCCAAGTGCGAAGCGTGCGAGCAGCCGTACTACGACTTGTGCTCGCCCAAGTCTGTGAGTGCGCGCTGATTGTATCCGTCCTTGGATATTATGCTCACATTGTGCGGGATGACAGCTTGTCCTGCGCAGAGAGCCGGGACAATATGCTAAGTGTGAGACCTGCGGAAGGCTCACTGTCCGTCTATCCCGTGGCCCGAGGGCCTCGAGCCCAGGCGAAGCGAGAGCTCCTGCAGCAGACGAAAGCCCATCTGGCTCGGATTCTGAAGATCGCTTCACCGATGCTGAGTCCGAGGGTGATGACAAGGCGCAGGGCCTGTTACGTGGATAGGCGGCCTGCGAGGGTATTGCATACACGACTATGTGCACGCGCTTTTCACTCTGCGCCGATTAATTCTTGAGCTGCGCTTACGGAAATCTATTCAGTGCGACGTGTAACCAATTTTTGTGATCAGACATCTACTTGCGATTCGCATCTGAGAAATCGCCCGAGCTGCGGACATTCGGGAAGTTTTCGGTGAGATCACCTAGGCTTATTCGGGAAAGCGGGCAGTCTTGAAAGCGTTGTGGCGCTAAGCCGACGCTCTTCGCATAAGCCCACGAGAACAAAGTGTGCCCAATTCGTTATCTCATCTGCCAACGCTCACCTGCTTCCGAATATTGATTGACAGTCACAATACTTCTGCGAATCCTTTGGGTCCCCTCCTGTAATAAAATGCAAGACCTCGGGGCATATTTCCCTGCATCTCACCCGGCCGTCCCCCGTCCAGCCATAACCTACTCGCGAACTATGCCGCCTTGTCCAGACTGCAGAGTCCATTTTCAGACCTATGCGGACATGCACAATCACCGCCGCGCAAAGCACGGGGCGCTGATTTGTGATATTTGCGTCAAAGGGGCATTCTCGCCCACTGGCCTGGGGCAGGTATGTTGCGTCTACTGTAGGACTGCCTGCGATGGCTGATAGCGCCACATTCCACAGCACGCACGCGCAAAACACCCAAAAGACTTCTGGAAAGTCCTCTTCGGCTGCAGCTCCTGCGAGTTCTACGTCGCCACCGAGCAGCTGTTGCATGAGCATTACCGAACCTCTCCGGTGCACCGAACGTGCCCTGGATGCGACGAACCTTACTACGATTTGCCTAGGCCTGGCATGGTATGTTTAGTCTATGTCTCCCTATTCAAGAATTTGAAAAAGGCGCAAGCTCACTGTATTTCTCTTTCCAGCGCGTCTTTTATGCCCAGTACCAGGGGCGCAGTCGCTGTGAAGACTGCGGAAGGCGCACGTTGTCGGAGCACGCACCAAGGAAGAGCGGCTATGTTACAACCTCGAACTCCGCGAATGCGAAGAGCCCCTTCTATTTGGAGTCCGAGGGGTCATGCGATGCGGATGAAAGAGATTTTGGAGTGGACGATTTAGAGACGACGGCATACTGTTAACCGAAGTCCCGAGACAAATTGTGATATTCTCCTGTGTTTCCGGCTTGCTTTTGTCAGACGGCACGTTCATGGCTTGCTGAAAATAGTAGGGGACGCACTGGGTCAAGCGAGATGTAGAGATGCACCGGATGCGGAAGACGTCGCACTAGTATAACTATCGACCAAACCGCGGTCAAGGTAGTTGTACATGTCCTACTACGTTGCACACCTCCTGAGGGTGTCTGATGTGTTGAATAAATAGAGCATTTAAGCTATGATAATCATGATTATCACGGATTTTTACATCACGGGCGAGTGGGCCCCCTGCCCCATCGCCACCATTTTGCATGACGGGCGCTGATAATTATCGCAGCTTACACGCTCTGATTCCACGTTGTATTTCCAACCCGCGCACATGTAGAGGCTCGAAGCCTAGATCTCCCCAGGGAAGTAATCCTGACGATCCAACGTGAAGGATGATTGAATATGGGAGAATATGGTGCCATCGAAATAATAGGTGCATTTATCCCCTCCGTCAGCTCTCTAGTGCTCCAGCACGCGCAAGACCAGCAAGGGATGACTCACGTTGCCCAGACACGCCCTGCGCATCATATCTGATACTTCTAGTAGTGGTGCCGGGGCCTGCAGTGGAATCAATGTCAGCTTGGTATCAATCTCCAGAGATCATGGTTACCGATGGTTGTGTGACAGTGCGGGCCAACTTGAACTTTAGGGCAGAAGTGTGTCCAATGCTGCCTTCTCCCCTCAGTGCCACTTTATTGTTTTTGCCCGGTACATGCGGGGTATTCGGAAGCCTTTGCTGCTTGTCAACTGGTTTAAAGCGTCCGTAGAGTGATATCTGAAGTTATTGAGCCAATGAATACATTCGCTGAGGATAGTCCAATTGAGATATACCTTGGCCAGCTGCCTTGTTAGCATTTTCAGCTCCGGATCACGTTGTTCCTGGTTGTCTCGAGGCCGTCTGTCATTGTGTCCTGGGCCGACATCTGTGGTGCATGCCAAAGACCGTCCATCATCAGCCTCGCCACGGCTGTCATCTTTCGTGTTGCCGTCGAGAGTGTTCAGGGACGCAGATGGCGCGGTCGAGGCTTGCGATAGCGGAGGCACGCCGCTCGGAACAACGGCTGGACTGTCGCTAGGCCGCTGTTCGGAGCGATGGGTATCGCTGTACCTGATATGTTTCGTGTACAGTCAAGCCACGGTCAATGGGTCACCCCGGTCAATGGGTCACCTGCCTTATAGGGCAGGTCCAATGGGTCAAGCCAAGGTCAAGCGCTCTACGACCGCAGAGCTGTCGTGTCACGTCCATTTCGCCCGTTCGGCCTGTATCTACTGATTATCCAACCGTAGTGAGGGCGTAGTGATATAAAACATATACAGTGAATGATAGAATATATAGATAATCACGGTATGAGCAATTAAACAATTACAAGTCCTGCTCTGATTCACAGCTCGACTCTGCGGTCGTGGAGCGCTTAACTCGGACCTGCCCTATAAGGCAGGTGACCCATTGACCGGGGTGACCCATTGACCGTGGCTTGACTGTAGGCCTCCTTGCTCGTAAAGACGATGTGACCACTGCAGACCGTACACTTTATGGGAGTCGCCCTGAGGACGAGGACAGCCTGAGCAGCCTTCCGATACACTCAGTTATACTGTTCGTGTGATGGCTGCTCTCTCACCTCCAAAGGCCGCCCATCACCATCCACATCACGGCTGTCATCTTTCACGTCGCCACCGAGAGTGTTCAAGGATGTAAACGGCGGGGTCGAGGCTTGCGACTGCAGAGGCACGCCACTCGGAACAACGGCTGGACCGTCGCTTGGACGTTGTTCAGAGTGATGAGCCTTGCTGTACTTGATATGTGCCGTGTATGCCTTCTTGCTCGTGAAGGCAGTGTTGCCGCTGCAGACCGTACATTTTATGGGAGCTATAGTGAGAGCGTAGTAAGATAGAGACCACTTGGAGACCACTGCGGCACGAGTACGCTCGGTTACGTGACCGTGGGCGCATTCTCACGATCAACCTTCACAGCTTGAAGGCGTGTGACCAACGTGTGACCTACTGTATTGAAAGATAGCTGTGTTGTATGTAGCTCGCCGTTAGACGTCTTCACTGAGACTGTTGTTGAGGCCATGGGTCGACGTCGTGGCGAAAAGCAAGCCCAGTCAAGCTCAGAACAATAATGGAGTGTCTGGATGCGGAAGGCAGAAGCTTTGGGAATAAACAAAGCCAAATAGCCCATGATGGTCGTTGGTGGGCTAAGGTAAGCCAAGATAAGCGTTCAGGACTGTGCTGCAAAACAAGTACTCGCGAAATATAGACATGCTCATTTATGCACCATGCCTGCTCTAGCGCTCAGCCTCCACCCTCTCACAAGCTGCTGTTTCGCAACCGTTATTGAGGTAGACGTAGCCAATGCTGCTAGAGATATACAGCCCGGCCGGCGCAATGCGGAGTGGCCAGTTCATCCAAACAGAGAGAAATCGCCCAACATTTTGAATACACGGTTGTTCCAGTCTTACTACACAATCGCCCTAGTTCTTCGCCTTGAACAGCCCAAAGAACTTCCCGCGCGCCGCCTTCGCCTCCTGCTGCTTGCGCGCCTCCTCCTCCATCTCCTCCTCCGAGATGTGGCCCCCGAGCGCGTACCACGTCACGGTCAGCATCCCGAGCACGGCCGTGAGCACGCAGCCGGCCATCGCGCCGATGCCCTTCGGCCGCCAGCCGAGCACCTGCTGGTACGGCCCGAGCGTCCAGCCGGACAGGTCCGTCGCGTCCGACGCGGGGTGCCCCGCCGCGTTGCCCGGAGATGGCGATGTTCTGCGCGGCGCAGTGGTCGTAGAGCGCCTGCGGCACGGCGGCGCGCTCCTGCGCCTGCAGCGGCGCCTCGATGAAGGTCACGGCGAGGCCGACCTCGAGATGCCATTCGATGTGGCCTGCAGAGCGTCAGTTAGCGTGTGTGCGAGCGCGGAAGAGGGAGGGAAGACGGACAGTGGAATATCCACGCGCCGGGGTTGTCGGCGATGACACGGAGGGTGACGCCCTCGCCAGAGGGCACCTGGACGGTGTCGCGACGCACGGGGTTCGGCTGGGTCTCGTTGATGGGCGGGTTGAGCGTGGGGTCGTCCGAGGTGTAGTCGGTCGAGCGCTGGACGATCTGGAACTTGTGTCCGTGCAAGTGGCTGCGCGCGCATCAGTTCAGCGACGCACCACATCGCCGCCGGAAGAGAACTCACAAAGGATGCTTGCCGGCGTCGCCGTTCTTCAGGACGATGTCAAAGACCTCGAGGTGGTTGAGGACGAAGGAGAAGGGGCCGTACGCCTCCTGGACCGTCGCCTGGCTGCCGAGCGACAGCTCGCTGAAGGTGGCGGGCACGAGCGGCGCGACGTAGGTCTGGCCGTTGAACATGGCGCGGTTGGTGCCGTCGTCCATGGTGTCGAAGAGGACCTCGAGGTCGATGGTGCGCGTCGAGGGCAGCATGGGCACGATGTCGAGCGGGACGAGCTCGACGTCGGGGACGTCGTGGTAAGCATCGACGGTGCCGAGGTCGGTCAGGGACGCAGACGAGTCGTACGTGATGGATGCGGTGATATCTGCAGGGCCAGGTGAACGAAGGTCAGTGTATGCCGCGCGTACGACTCACTGGGGTTGAGTGTGTCGGGCACGGTATCGAACATGTCGGTGTCCATGTTGGCGTGGATGGCCCAGTTGGCGGAGGTGTCGTTGCGGGCGGTGACGAGGACCGAGTACCGCTGGGCGACGGTGAGACTGATCAAGTCAATCGGGTACTCCTCAACGTCGATCTAGAAAGAAGGACGTTAATACCACGATCTCCACATAATGCACCTCACAAAACAAGCGACTGATGGCGACAGATACTAGGCTTATCCGTGACAAGGCAGCATGCCAGAGGACAGCTGGCATCCCTTGTGGACTATGTTCCGGAATGTGAATGCCTGCCCGAAACACAAAATGCCGGAGTCTCTATAGAGCCTTGTGTGCTCAGAGACCAGCAGCGACGCAATAGCGTCGAGCAGTTGCAGGCCGGGACCATCCAACTGGCCGACTGGTTAGGGTGCAGGATGACAGCCGACTGCCACTCGAGAGCCCGCAGGAGCAGAGTTCGGTTGGAGCCACCAGGCGGTATCCACCCGTGGCTTCCACCGGCTGGTTTCTCGGCATTGCCTATGTCGACAGATGGATAACATGGGCACTTACACCATCGACTTCGATAATGCGCATATCATGGCCGTCGATCCAAAAGAAAAACATGGCAAACGCAGACGTGTTGACGACACGCAACCGGTAAGTCTTTCCGGGCTAAAAGGAATGTTGATGAGCTCAGGCAACTTGCGCGGACGGACAAGAAAGCTCACCTGGAACGGTAGCGTGGCGTTCTCGTTGAAGCCGACAGCCGCCGTGACAGAGTCCGGGTGCGTGCCAGAGATGGGCCCAAAGTACGATGCGTTTTGGGCAAAGTAGATCAGCGAGGAGTCGGGTACGGGCTCCGCGCCCCCAGGGGTTGCGACGTTGATGAATTGCTGGAGGAGGACGTGGTGCTCGTCGTGGTACCAGTCGCCGAGGACGACGGTGTACTCCTCGTCATATGAGTGCTTCTCCTTTGGTGGGTGAATGACCACTGGTGCGCGCAGACCGTCGACGTATTGACCCTGATAGCATTGGGTGATTAGCGTCGAAGCAAGAAGGAATAAGGAGAACAGGGGAAAAATTGGTAAGCATACAGAAGACGAAAGGGGCAGGAGAGCGGTAATGAAGGCGAGAAGCACGGTGAGCAGGTCAAAACGTGGCGCGGGGGATAACAATCAAGTCTGAGTGACATGAAGGACATACGTTAGCGTGCGAGTGAATCCAGTAGGTTCCCCATTGGTCCGCGGTGGAGATAGGAACGACGTAGTCGAAGCTCTGGCCAGGTGGGATACCGCTAGAGTTTGATGTGACGACTTCATTCTCAGAAAAGCATAACGAGTGGCAGCGTGCGTACCATTGTGAGACACCGAGGGCGCCGTCCATCCAGGTGGTGGAGTTGAAGAACATGCCGTGATGGTGAAGCGTGAGGGGCGTCTCGAGCGAGTTGTAGGCGTGAACAATGAGGTTGTCCGTCGACTGGACGTCAATGGGCGGTGGTCTGAAAGACCGTCAGCCACGTCTTTGCGACACGGAGACGAGGGACTTACGGCCAAGTACCGTTGACACCAATGACGCGACGGGGCGCGAGGCCGTCGGGCATGGCGTTCTCGATGTACGTGACATTCCACCATACCTCGTGCACGCCCGCGAGCGCAGGGGACACGGCGGCGAGCAGGGCGAGCGCAGACCTCATTCTCGACGGTGGACTCCGGAGGGGGAAGGGGGAGGACCGAGAGGTAGGGCTCGCGAGCGTCATGGGCCGACTATATACGAGATGGGTGCGCGGAAGAACACCACCCGCGCAAGGACCGAGGCCATGGAGGCACGCAGGAGACGCAGACAGACGCGACGTCCAGGGGATCAGCGTGTGGAAATTTTATCTGATAAGTCGGCACATGCATCCGATCAAAGCGAGATGCCGGGCCCCCAAATGTGTTATCAGATAATTCACCCGGCGGAGTGAATGAGGAGAAGGGGAGCCCATCTGACCGGCCTCAGACAGAGACAGAACCCTGGCGGCGACAATGGGCCTCGTGGGGGCCAGCGTGCCGCACTTCTCGCACATTCTAAACGGACAAAGCCCAGCCAAAAACATAGGAGGGCACATGCGGTAGTCTCACCACTTTCTGTGGTGCGAGGTGAGATGTGAGGCATTTGTACGGTAAAGCAAGGCGTTTCGGCCGATCTCCTGTGCTCCTCCCTCGCGCCAAGAGGCAGGACGGGCGAGCGAGACAGGCACACAAGGCTGCCGTGGCATATCAGATAAGATGAACCCCCAAACCTTGCCGCGTTATCAGCGGAGAGATAAGATCAGCGCGCGGCAGAATTATCAGATTGGGCACACGGTCGAGGCACTTGGGTTTCTCCCCTCTGGATCCTCCTCATGTCCCTCCGCCCACCGTCTTAAAATGCCTCGTCTGCGCGCCGGGGGCCCCCCGACCCTCCCTCCCTCCCTCCCCCAGGCAGCGACCGGTCCCTCTCTAGTGTCCGCCCCGTCCCCGCACTAGCAGACACGATGGGCAAGAACGTCTTCTCCGTCCCCATCTTCTTCATCGTCTTCCGCGAGACCCTCGAGGCCGCCATCATCGTCTCCGTCCTCTGCGGCCTCGTCGAGCAGATCGCGCACGAGGACAAGACGCGCGCGCTCGCCGCCGCCGCCGAGCCCCGTGAGAAGCGCGAGGGCGACGGCGAGGCGGGCGCCGACGCGCTCGCCGCGCAGCCCCAGCTCGAGAGCCGCGAGGACGCGGAGCTGCGCGCAAAGCGCTTCATCCGCAAGATGCGCATCCAGATCTTCGCCGGCTCGGCCGCCGGCCTGTTCCTCGCGCTCGCCATCGGCGCCGCCTTCATCGCCGTCTGGTTCACGCAGGCCTCCAACCTGTGGGCCAAGTCCGAGGAGCTCTGGGAGGGTGCGTGCCAAGTTCGCGCGTCTGTAGCCGGTGCTGACCGCATACACCCAGGTATCTTCGAGCTGATCGCGTGCCTCATGATTTTCGTCATGGGAGTCACCATGCTCAAGATGGACCGTGCCAAGGCTAAATGGCGCGTCAAGCTGCAACGCGCCTTCGACGGACAGCGTGCGTAGTTTGTCCTATACCTGGCTCTCGTCGCCTTTATTTACCGTGACGCGTTCCCAGATGTCGACGCACAGACCAAGTCTGGCAAGTGGGTGCTATTCATCTTGCCTTTGATCACCGTTTTGCGAGAAGGTAAGCCTACCTTTTTGCGTTTTTCTCACAGAAGTCTGACGTGCTTCGCAGGCATGGAAGCGGTCATCTTCGTCGGTGGTGTCTCGCTCGGCCAGCCCGCAACGTCAATCCCGCTCGCCACCGTCGTCGGCGTGATTTGCGGTCTCGTCTGCGGCTTCCTCATCTACTCATTCGCGAGCCGGACCAGTGAGTCTTATTTTCTGCGCGCAAGACGACACTTTGACGTTCTCGCGCTTCAGCCCTCACCGTGTTCCTCGTCGTCATGACCAACTTCATCCTCCTCATCGGTGCCGGTCTCTTCAGCCGCGCCATCGGCGCCTTCCAAGAGCAAGCCTTCAACAAGCTGTAAGTTCCTCTCCCTGCCTGTATCCTCTTCCACGCTGACTGTCCACTTTTAGGCTCGGGGCAGACGTCGACGACGCCGGCGCCGCGGGCGACGGCCCAGGCTCGTACGACGTGCGCGGGAACGTGTGGCACCTCGACTGCTGCAACCCGGACAACAACTTCGACTCGTCCGGCTGGACGCTCTTCAACGCGATCTTCGGCTGGACGAACAGCGCGACGATCGGCACCGTGCTCGGCTACGTGTTCTACTGGCTCGCCGCGATCGCGGTGCTCGTGTACATGAAGTTCAGCGAGGGCCGCACGCGGCTGTTCGGCCGCGAGAGCGCGGCGGGCGTGCGCCGGCGGGAGCGCGCGGCGCGCCGGACGGGGACGCGGAGAGCGCAGCGGGCTCGGTGGAGAAGGCGTGAGCCTTCTGTTCTGACGAAACGACAAAATTGTGGGTATGTGGGTTTCAGGGCTGATACATATGACGACTGCGACGGCTGCTACGCTTGTATTCTCTTTCACTGCCATGCCTGTTGCTGGGTGGCTCAAAGGATTTGTGCCTCCCTTCACTTCATGGCCCCAATTTTGCGTGCGCCACCCTACGGTCGACGCGAACGTGACGACGCAGACGTCACCACCGGTCCAGACACCCTCCCGCTTCCCGCTTTGCACTGGGAAATCGAAGCGCGAGTGGTACGTTGTAGCACGCGTAGATCACATACAGGTCTATAGCTAGCTCTCTTTGTGGCCTTCGATCTCTGCCGAACGGGCGTGGCTCCGACGTTGCAATAGCAGGCCTGCCGACATACCCGCCCACCCGCTCAATAGACCCTCGGCAGCGGATCCGCTGCCTGTACGACACGGCCACCCAGCAACAGCAGGGAGGCCGCAACAGGCCCCGCGCGCGATAGAGTCAGCAGGGGCGGTATCAGATAAGACAGGCCCGCGCATCTGTCCGCGGGGCGTAGAGAAGCACTGGGAAGCAGGGCCATCGCGCGTTGGTGGGAGTGCAACCTTGTTGGCGTCCGTGTGCGGATTGCCATTGACCGGGGCCGGCGGTCTGGGTCCGCGGTGCCTTTGGAGGCTCAAAGTAGGCTCAATCATGTGGCGGTCCGTACTACTGTAAGTTATTGAGAGATGGGGGTGGTGGGACACGGGGTATCTGATAAGATACTTCGGGCGTCCGAGCCTTGCCGTTTGGTGCACACGAGCGGGGTGCACGAAGGAGTGCAAGGCTGCCGTGTGCGGGGAGGGACTGTCCATGTGGTCGGATACTTGTTGGGTTTGGAGAGCGAGGCTGCCTCAATGTAAGGGGCGTCGGGTAGGGCAAGCCTGAGAGCGGAACAAACGGAGCCGCAGGGGGAAGGGTCGTTAGCGTTAGCTCAGGCACCCGACGGAGAGAATGTAGCGAGTTGACAGGATGAGGGGCTTCCGGACTCCAGCCTACGCCGCTTGTGATATGAATTAGTGTGCGAAGCAATCCGGGAATAGGACTTGAACACGAACCATGCCCGCAAGCATAAGTAGCCTTCAGGTCAGCAGTTTCAACGCCTTTGAAATCACAGCTGCCGCTTTACAATGTCATTCAGGATGACATTCAAATACGGCAGTACAGGAGCAGCCAATGCCATGTAGTAGGTCATGCGTTGCTCCAAAGCTTCTGGAAACCAAATGTGAGGTTATAGAAGAAGTGTGGGGCACGAGGCTATGTGCTCACCTTATGGTCATGTTGAAAACAATGAGAATAGCTCCGTGACATGTTCAAATGGCGCACAGGACGAGAAGCTGGCGCAAGCTTTGTCGCAATGTCAGCGAAGCGCAGCGGCCGGCCGGCCGTCACTTCAGCTCTGCATCTTGGTATTTGTGGTAACGTCAATGTCCATTGCCGGTAAGCGTTACAGTAGAAGACAGATCGAGGCATGATGGAAACCGAGCGGGTATGTAGCCTTGGGGAGCATGTCCGCGTTCTGCGCGTGGTTCAACCCGCAAAGCGCTTAATCCTGCCCACCCATCATGGAGCTATTTGGCCTTGTTTATTCACAAAGCTTCTGCCTACCACATTCGGACACTTTAACCCGCAATTTCTCTGCCACTTGTCTGCCTCCACCCCGATGCTCGTCCGCACTCGTCCTTTTCATGCCTAAGCGGAGCATGATCACTAAGCGGAGCATGATAGATGTATCTTGACGGAAAAACAAGCAATGAATGATTTTCTAGCCACCGCGTCTTAGCGTGGCTCAGGTTTACCGCTTGAAGGCCGCACTTTGCGGGCCTTACTAGTACACCGTCACTGGCGTCTGATCACTCGGTCACTTTTATGCATCTTATGTCATTCGAATTTAGGTGAGCTCATTCCATCAGAACCACCAGTTTGTCCCTTCACTAAGCTGCCTTGCGGTGAATTGCCACTTACAGTCGCTTCAGCAGAAATGGAGGCCACCGGATTGTCAAAGCATGCGCGGCGCTATGGGTGGTGCACTGTCAAGCTATTGCTCGTAGCGGTGCCAAGGTAGCTTCCTGTGGCCGCTTTGACCCTTTGTCCATGCCATGCGTACGCGCGCGGCCTGCACCTACCCTCAGTCACACTTTATATACATGGGCTGCTCTGCGGTCATCTGCAACCCAAAGCTCTTCTGCCTCCCCAAACCAACAGACCCTCTATCACGAACCACGCAGACCTACCCGCCATGCCATCGAGCCAACTGGTCCCCGAAGAACCCAATCGGCCAACCATCGTCTACCTCGTCTCCCACAAAGACGAGTGGTTTTTCGCCTGGGAAGTCGGGGACCCGGGCCTGCAGGCGGGCTGTCGCACGTTACGGCTCAGAGACGGCACGCACACGGGCGTTGTGGGCACGGCGAGCCCAGGGCTGCTGGTCCTCGCGAAGGACGCTGGCATGATCCCACACAGACTTACGGTGCTCTCGCTGGTGCAGCGTCAGCGTCTGCAGGACATAGCGGAAAGGACGCTTGTGCCGCCCGTCACGGTGCGCGAGGGCGCGCCTGAAATGGGTATGCATGCCGGCGGGAGGTGGGTCATGGCAGTGTTGAAAAAGGCGGTGGGGCCATCCGTCAGGAAGGCGGAGAGGCTAGCGCAGCGTGAACGGGGACTGGCCACTATGGAGAGGATGCCTGTGCAACCGATGCGCGCGGGTCAGGAAGGGTATATGTATTGTATACGAGCCGACGCGGAGTGGATAGCGGCGATTGGACGAGCGATGGTGGGGAGGCTGTAATATGTTGAGTCGGATAGACGCCGTAAGTGCTCTGCTCACATCTTCTCTATTGTTCCACCAGGTTCCACCATGACGATCCCTATTGTCCATTGTCCTGGTATCTATTTGTGTCTGTTTGTAGTACAGCCACTCTGTATTGTATATAAGGCAGCTCTCTGTGCTATACATAACAAGACTCTTACAACTCTCAACCCACTAATGTGTGTATCAACCAACCTACAGGTGAGTAACCATCCTAGCTTCCTCTAGGCCTCGGTAGGAGTGTACGCCGCTGTATGCGCTGCACTTCTACAGGTTATGAGCCCTGATGACGCAGTTGCTTGCGCCGTCACTGGCAGCAGCAACCAGCTCATTGGTAAACTTGCCTATACCTGTTCGCTGCCATCGTGCGTGATGGTTGCGCTCTCCAGCGCACTGTCTGCGCCGGGCAAGCTGAGCAGGCTAGAGGGTGCCCTTCTGGGCCCCTCCTTGGCTAAAGCCATGTCAGTACGTTGTACTGACTGTTCTGTCCCTACAGAACTTAACAATGTCTTTCTCTCTTAAGAAGCTTGTCCCCGTCCTCGACGGAACTAACTGGGGAGCACTGGAACGACACCTTGAGGTCGTTCCTGGGCACTCAGGGAATCGCTCGTCAGCTCACGACTACCCAGCCGATAGTGCCGACTTTAGTCCGCACTGTCCCGGCAGTTCCTGCTCGTGCCGCAATCGCAGCTGATGGTAATAACCCTGCCATCCCTGCTCTCCCTGCCTTGGGCAAGGTGCCCGGCAACGAGTACCATCACTCCAGGGCCGTCAACAAGCTCAACAATTGGATCAATGATGACCTTTGGGCCATGGGCTACATCCGCCTTTGCCTGACTTACCAGATTGGTCAGTCGGTGAAGAACGAAAAAACAGCCAAAGCCCTGTACAAGATCCTGCAGACGACCTACACCCAGAACACTCTGGGTACGGCCTATGCCGACTTCAGGGGCCTCCTGGAGACTCACCTCCCCGAGGATCAGTCCCTAGCACCCGCGATCACTAAGATCCAATCCCACGTCGACTGCCTAGATGCAGTCCATGCTACCGTGGACGACTACATGCACCTGATGCTCCTCATATCGAAGACACCAGGGTACAGTAAGCATATTGCCACCGTTACCATGCTAAACCAGAAGATGGTCAATATGTCACTATCTCCTGTCCCTCCTGGGGCCCCTGAACCCAAGGCTTATGGACAGTAGCTCATTGCTGCTTGGAAGCAGCGAAAGCTTTCCAGTGGCCAGCGCAAGCAGACCGAGTCTGCAAAGCGCGTCACCCCTGTCAAGAACAAGGGGAAGGATCCCTAGTTCAAGCAGCAGCAGCGCCTGCAAGGGCAGCAGCAGCAGCAGCAGGATAGTTCAGGGCAACGGCAAGGAAAGAAGACCCAGCGCGGTAAGCGCGTGGGCAAGGGCAAGGGCAAGGCCTAGGACGCTGACTATGGTCACTCCTACATCGCTGCCTCGGTCATCCCGGTGGTGAACAACTTCACCTCTGACGTGCCGCTCTCCCTAAGTCCGAGGCTGAAGAAATGCAGTCTCGCATTGAGGGAGAACGCGAGCTCTGGCTCGCCAACGGCAACTAGTTCCCCCGCTTCCGGCAAGGCATTAGCCCTTGCTGAGAAGCTCAGAGTCGTCGGGTCCCAGGAGTGTATTTGGACCCTCGAGGAAGTCGTCGACGCCAACGAGCACAACGCTCATCGTGCGGACGCCATGCAGGATATCGAGCATCACAATCTGCAGAATGCCGTTTGTGAGTTAGAACACCATCAGGAGTTCGCTCTAAACGATCTTCCCGTGCTAACTAAATTGTTAGCAATTCTCAATGAGGACGACAAGTTCCAAACTCTGCACAAGGCCCAGCTTGGCGAGGCCGCAGAGCTCCGCAAAACTGCCTGCAAGCAGTGGATTGCAGATAAAAATGCCACCCTGAACAAGGGCTCGACCCTTGACCAGAAGCATCGCGGACACTTCCAGTGGGAGCGAAACCAGCTAGTCAAGCTGGCTGTTGCCCAGCGAGTTCGCCGCCACCGCTGCTGAAGATGAGGCCGTGGAGAAGGCTTGTCGCACCAAGCAGGCCGACCTTAACTACGCCGAGCATATGCTCGACGCTTGCATCGCCGAGCTCGACGCACGCATCGACTTGAACAACGTCGCTCTCAAACAAAAGTTTGCTGAGCCAGAGTTCGTCGAAGGCAGCTCGCCCGCCCGCAAAACGCAGCTCGCGCGAATCCTTGCCGATCATTTGGTCTGACGAAGTCGACATGCAAATGTCGCCGATAGGGAGGACGGCTTCGATGCCCGTGACTACTCTGACATTGAGGACGCCATGTCCCTCGGAAACGAGGACAGCAACGGCGACGTCGATGACCAATACGCCAGATGCCTGATGGACAATCGTGAGATCCACCAGGATATCATTGATGTGTACTTCGAGTACGTCCCTCCAACTCTGAACTCGTGCATCACACTGACCAATACCTTGCAGCTGATTGCGCAGTGTCTTGGCAGGCTGGATTAAATAGTAGATACCACATGTATGCTACTATATTGAATGGAGATGGATTTCTTCAACAACCAGACTGATGTGTGCATAACAAGCTATTTAATGCATGTCAGAGTTGCAAAGGTAAAAACCTTACAAAATCAAGTGATTGGCTGCTCAACTCAGGAGCATCCTTTCACTTCACCGGTCAAAGAAGTTTACTGCGCAACTTGCGCGACATTGACCCAATTGTCGTTCAAACGGCTAATGGGCATGTTACTATCTCTGAAGAAGGTGACTCTGTTATCAACTGCCGTCCCAGCGATGAGCAGAACGATTAAAGTCTTACTGAAAATGTTCGACTCATGCCTTCATAGAAGAACATGAATCTTATCTCGCTTGGTCAGCTGCTACGTCAAAACTGGTTAATTGAGGGTGACGCAACTACTCTGAAAATCCTGACGGTAATAACCGCCAGGAATTATTGCAATTCGTGCCGCTTTATCCAAATGCAACAGTGTACTATCTAGACACTGACCGAGACGGCCTGGCACTAGTCTCGCATGAAATAATGCATAGACGTTTTGGACATTCCTCTGAGCGATCCTACGTCAACTTCCATCAGCAACGACGGAATGTCCTGATTTTGACAATAACAAGTCGGATTCACCCTGCTCTGGCTGCGCACAAGGAAAGATGCATAATCGCTCATTCCCGCCGACACCTCAACGAGCATCGCGACCCTTTGAGCTCATACACAGTGACTTGAAGGAATTCCCTGCCAATTCATATCACGGTACAAGTATATCATCACCTTTGTCGATGATTATACGTCGCATGCATGGATTATTTGCCTCAGGCTAAAATCCGTCGCCATCCAAGGGACAAAGAACTTTCTTGCTATGGTTCAAAACCAGCATAAAGCTAGTGTCGAGAGCTGGATGTCAAATGCAGGGGGAGAATACAAGTCAAATGCATTCATTTAAATGCTAAAGAACGCAGGGATTAAAATCCTAACTAGCGTTCCACATACTCCACAGCAGAATGGACGTGCTGAGCAGTTCAATTGAACCCTCATGGACAAAGCAGAGGCTATGCGCTTTACAGCTTGCATTCCTCCTTCGTGGTGGGAATTTGCAGTTATGCACGCTACAGTGCTTTACAACCGCACTCCTGTTTCACGATTAAAATGGGTTACGCCTTATGAGGCACTCATGAGTGAAAAACCACGCGTTGATAATATCCGCATGTTTGGCTGCGGTGCATGGGTATTTATCCCTGCCGACGTTCGCAAGAACAAACTACAGCCTAAGTCCGAAATGATGACATATATCGGACACGACGAACATGGTTGGACCTTCATGAGAGGACCTAACAACGTCGTGTTTCGCTCAACTCAAGTCGAGTGGTGCAAAACTTATTTCTCCAAGTGTCCTAACGGCAAAATGCCCGTGCGGCCTGACCTGCCTGTGCAAAACACCAACAACGCGAACGACAGTGAATCTTTGCAAGGTGCAGGATCAGACAATAGTGACGATGATGCGCCACCACCTAAACGGCAAGCTGCACCTCGTACTAACCCTCCTTCCGCCAAAAAGAGACCAAGTGGGTTGAACGACGGTTCAACCCCTGAGCCCCCTGTTGGGCGTAGCCCGAGTCCGCCCTCGTCGCGAAGCGACACCACCCGCAGTAGATCCACAGGTACTGGCACCACCAGTTATTCCTGCCGGGCCGCGGCGTAGTACTCGCGAACGGAGGATCCCAGTCAGAAATCCAGGCTCCGTACGACCAGTCACAAGCACCGTCACGAGTTTTAGGTGCTGATAGAGGTATCCGTAGTTGGGAAAAGCAGACTGGCCAGACCAAGCCCACCAAGGTTAGCTACCGAGGGGCGCAGTCAGTCTAGCAAGCAGCCCGACAGTGTTCCCGCCACACATCCTGCTAGCCCTTTACATCCAAACAGCTCAAACCTGTTCCGGATATCACTGAGCCCACTGGAGACACTAGAAGCAAAAGCCCAGTGTCAGATGACATACTGGCACGACTGTGCCGGAAGGGGGAGTAAATTTCTACAATTATTTGCTTGCCCAAGCAGTCAATCCTGACGCAACAAAGTCTTCAGTCCGAGACTGGACTTTACGTGACATAAACCGCCTGCCTGCAAAACAGCAGGTAGAATGGTGTGCCACATGCAAAGACAAGCTCGATGCATTAAGCAAAAGAGGCATGTTCGAACTCGCCCCGCGGCCGAAAGGCAAACACGTCATCAAGAACCGATGGGTTTTTGATGAGAAGTCAGATGGTCGAAAGAAAGCGCGACTTGTAGCTCGCGGCTTCTCTCAAATTGAGGGAATCGACTATGACAAAATCTTCTCTCCAGTTGTATGGTTTGAAACTGTTAGATTTGTACTTGCCCTTGTGGCACTCAAAGGCTTCTTTCTCACCGGCCTCGATGTGCGCAACGCATATCTGTACGGACTGTTAGATGAGGAGATCTACATGGAACAACCCAATGGCTTTCCTGCTCAAGGGAAAAAGCACATGGTGCTTTGTCTCCGTCAGCGCCCTTTACGGGCTTAAGCAGGCAGGACTGTCCTGGTGGAAAGCCTTTAGCAAGTCTATAGCTGAGCTCAGCTTCAAAAGACTGAAGTCCGATGCTGGTGTATATGTCAAAGGCACAGGCAACGACATGGTCATCACCGTAGTTTATGTTGACGACGCTATATTCGCCGGATGTAGCAAGGCAAAAGTACTCTAAGAAAAGGAGTCCTTCATGCAACAATGGGAGTGTCACGACATGGGCGACGTAAAGGAGTTTCTGCGCATGCGCATACAACGAGTTGGCGACAAGATCGTAATTGATCAATGTGCCTACTTTGATAAGGTACTCGAACGCTGCAGCCAGACCAATGCCAAAATGGCAAAGACTCCGCTTCCGGAGGGCTATATCCCTCAACCAAATGAAGGAGAGCTTAACAAAGCTTGCCAGAGCCGTTTCCAAATTGTGATAGGCTCACTCCTTTATATTATGCTTGGTACACGACCGGACATTGTGTACGCTGTCACAAAGCTCGCACAGTTCAGTGCGAACCCATCTGAAGACCACCTGAACAGAGCGCTGTATATCTGCCACTACCTGTCAGGCACTTGTAACTACACCCTCGAGTATGACGGCTCTTCCGGGTTAGGCTTGGTGGCGTATACCAATGCAGATTGGGCGGCTGCTTCCAACCGCTGCTCAGACTGGTTTCCTGCTAATGCTTGCAGGAGGAGCCTTTAACTGGAGCTCTTTCGCACAGAAGTCTGTAGCAATGTCGACTAAAGATGCCGAATATATGGCACTCAGCGACTGCTCCCGAGAAGTCATGTGGATTCGAAACATCCTTTTTGAACTCGGTTACAACTTCGAGAAAGTACCCATCTGCAGCGATAACCAGGGCGCTCTATTCGTTTCGGAAAATCCCATCACCGAAAAGCGCACCAAGCACATCGACATTCACTATCACTACATTCGGCGATGTCGTCGAAGCTGGCCACGTCGAAGTACTCTTCATACCTGGCGTTGACAATCCCGCAGATATCTTCACCAAGAATCTGGGCAGGGTCAAGATCGAAAAGTTCTGACCAATGCTCGGACTTCGCATCGCTGCTAAGTAGCGTGACTAAACCAGCGCAGGCAATACGCCGTGCTAGGTTAGGAGGAGTGTTGAGTCAGATAGATGCCGTAAGTGCTCTGCTCACATTTTCTCTATTGTTCTACCAGGTTCCACCATGATGATCCCTATTGTCTATTGTCCTGGTATCTATTTGTGTCTGTTTGTAGTACAGCCACTCTGTATTGTATATAAGGCAGCTCTCTGCGCCATACATAACAAGACTCTTACAACCTCAACCCACTGACGTGTGTATCAACCAACCTACAGGTGAGTAACCATCCTAGCTTCTTCTAGGCCTCGGTAGGAGTGTACGCCGCTGTATGCGCTGCACTTCTACA
>JAKOGH010000795.1:0-22847 GCA_024811115.1 Terana coerulea
TAAGTCGGCACATGCATCCGATCAAAGCGAGATGCCGGGCCCCCAAATGTGTTATCAGATAATTCACCCGGCGGAGTGAATGAGGAGAAGGGGCCCATCTGACCGGCCTCAGACAGAGACAGAACCCTGGCGGCGACAATGGGCCTCGTGGGGGCCAGCGTGCCGCACTTCTCGCACATTCTAAACGGACAAAGCCCAGCCAAAAACACAGGAGGGCACATGCGGTAGTCTCACCACTTTCTGTGGTGCGAGGTGAATGTGAGGCATTTGTACGGTAAAGCAAGGCGTTTCGGCCGATCTCCTGTGCTCCTCCTCGCCAAGAGGCAGGACGGGCGAGCGAGACAGGCACACAAGGCTGCCGTGGCATATCAGATAAGATGAACCCCCAAACCTTGCCGCGTTATCAGCGGAGAGATAAGATCAGCGCGCGGCAGAATTATCAGATTGGGCACACGGTCGAGGCACTTGGGTTTCTCCCCTCTGGATCCTCCTCATGTCCCTCCGCCCACCGTCTTAAAATGCCTCGTCTGCGCGCCGGGGGCCCCCGACCCTCCCTCCCTCCCTCCCCAGGCAGCGACCGGTCCCTCTCTAGTGTCCGCCCCGTCCCGCACTAGCAGACACGATGGGCAAGAACGTCTTCTCCGTCCCCATCTTCTTCATCGTCTTCCGCGAGACCCTCGAGGCCGCCATCATCGTCTCCGTCCTCTGCGGCCTCGTCGAGCAGATCGCGCACGAGGACAAGACGCGCGCGCTCGCCGCCGCCGCCGAGCCCCGTGAGAAGCGCGACGGCGACGGCGAGGCGGGCGCCGACGCGCTCGCCGCGCAGCCCCAGCTCGAGCCGCGAGGACGCGGAGCTGCGCGCAAAGCGCTTCATCCGCAAGATGCGCATCCAGATCTTCGCCGGCTCGGCCGCCGGCCTGTTTCTCGCGCTCGCCATCGGCGCCGCCTTCATCGCCGTCTGGTTCACGCAGGCCTCCAACCTGTGGGCCAAGTCCGAGGAGCTCTGGGAGGGTGCGTGCCAAGTTCACGCGTCTGTAGCCGGTGCTGACCGCATACACCCAGGTATCTTCGAGCTGATCGCGTGCCTCATGATTTTCGTCATGGGAGTCACCATGCTCAAGATGGACCGTGCCAAGGCTAAATGGCGCGTCAAGCTGCAACGCGCCTTCGACGGACAGCGTGCGTAGTTTGTCCTATACCTGTCTCTCGCCGCCTTTATTTACCGTGACGCGTTCCCAGATGTCGACGCACAGACCAAGTCTGGCAAGTGGGTGCTATTCATCTTGCCTTTGATCACCGTTTTGCGAGAAGGTAAGCCTACCTTTTGCGTTTTTCTCACAGAAGTCTTACGTGCTTCGCAGGCATGGAAGCGGTCATCTTCGTCGGTGGTGTCTCGCTCGGCCAGCCCGCAACGTCAATCCCGCTCGCCACCGTCGTCGGCGTGATTTGCGGTCTCGTCTGCGGCTTCCTCATCTACTCATTCGCGAGCCGGACCAGTGAGTCTTATTTTCTGCGCGCAAGACGACACTTTGACGTTCTCGCGCTTCAGCCCTCACCGTGTTCCTCGTCGTCATGACCAACTTCATCCTCCTCATCGGTGCCGGTCTCTTCAGCCGCGCCATCGGCGCCTTCAAGAGCAAGCCTTCAACAAGCTGTAAGTTCCTCCCTCCCTGCCTGTATCTCTTCCGCGCTGACTGTCCACTTTTAGGCTCGGGGCAGACGTCGACGACGCCGGCGCCGCGGGCGACGGCCCAGGCTCGTACGACGTGCGCGGGAACGTGTGGCACCTCGACTGCTGCAACCCGGACAACAACTTCGACTCGTCCGGCTGGACGCTCTTCAACGCGATCTTCGGCTGGACGAACAGCGCGACGATCGGCACCGTGCTCGGCTACGTGTTCTACTGGCTCGCCGCGATCGCGGTGCTCGTGTACATGAAGTTCAGCGAGGGCCGCACGCGGCTGTTCGGCCGCGAGAGCGCGGCGGGCGTGCGCCGGCGGGAGCGCGCGGCGCGCCGGACGGGGACGCGGAGAGCGCGGCGGGCTCGGTGGAGAAGGCGTGAGCCTTCTGTTCTGACGAAACGACAAAATTGCGGGTATGTAGGTTTCAGGGCTGATACATATGACGACTGCGACGGCTGCTACGCTTGTATTCTCTTTCACTGCCATGTCTGTTGCTGGGTGGCTCAAAGGATTTGTGCCTCCCTTCACTTCATGGCCCCAATTTTGCGTGCGCCACCCTACGGTCGACGCGAACGTGACGATGCAGACGTCACCACCGGTCCAGACACCCTCCCGCTTCCCGCTTTGCACTGGGAAATCGAAGCGCGAGTGGTACGTTGTAGCACGCGTAGATCACATACAGGTCTATAGCTAGCTCTCTTTGTGGCCTTCGATCTCTCCGAACGGGCGTGGCTCCGACGTCGCAATAGCAGGCCTGCCCACATACCCGCCCACCCGCTCAATAGACCCTCGGCAGCGGACCCGCTGCCTGTACGGCACGGCCACCCAGCAACAGCAGGGAGGCCGCGACAGGCTCCCGCGCGCGATAGAGTCAGCAGGGGCGGTATCAGATAAGACAGGCCCGCGCATCTGTCCGCGGGGCGTCGAGAAGCACCGGGAAGCAGGGCCATCGCGCGTTGGTGGGAGTGCAACCTTGTTGGCGTCCGTGTGCGGATTGCCATTGACCGGGACCGGCGGGCTGGGTCCGCGGTGCCTTTGGAGGCTCAAAGTAGGCTCAATCATGTGGCGGTCCGTACTACTGTAAGTTATTGAGAGATGGGGGTGGTGGGACACGGGGTATCTGATAAGATACTTCGGGCGTCCGAGCCTTGCCGTTTGGTGCACACGAGCGGGGTGCACGAAGGAGTGTAAGGTTGCCGTGTGCGGGGAGGGACTGTGCATGTGGTCGGATACTTGTTGGGTTTGGAGAGCGAGGCTGCCTCAATGTAAGGGGCGTCGGGTAGGACAAGCCTGAGAGCGGAACAAACGGAGCCGCAGGGGGAAGGGTCGTTAGCGTTAGCTCAGGCACCCGACGGAGAGAATGTAGCGAGTTGACAGGATGAGGGGCCTCCGGACTCCAGCCTACGCCGCTTGTGATATGAATTAGTGTGCGAAGCAATCCGGGAATAGGACTTGAACACGAACCATGCCCGCAAGCATAAGTAGCCTTCAGGTCAGCAGTTTCAACGCCTTTGAAATCACAGCTGCCGCTTTACAATGTCATTCAGGATGACATTCAAATACGGCAGTACGGGAGCCGCCAATGCCATGTAGTAGGTCATGCGTTGCTCCAAAGCTTCTGGAAACCAAATGTGAGGCTATAGAAGAAGTGTGGGGCACGAGGCTATGTGCACACCTTATGGTCATGTTGAAAACAATGAGAATATCTCCGTGACATGTTCAAATGGCGCACAGGACGAGAAGCTGGCGCAAGCTTTGTCGCAATCTCAGCGAAGCGCAGCGGCCGGCTGGCCGTCACTTCAGCTCTGCATCTTGGTATTTGTGGTAACGCCAATGTCCATTGCCGGTAAGCGTTACAGTAGAAGACAGATGGAGGCATGATGGAAACCGAGCGGGTATGTAGCCTTGGGGAGCATGTCCGCGTTCTGCGCGTGGTTCAACCCGCAAAGCGCTTAATCCTGCCCACCCATCATGAGCTATTTGGCCTTGTTTATTCACAAAGCTTCTGCCTACCACATTCGGACACTTCAACCGCAATTTCTCTGCCACTTGTCTGCCTCCACCCCGATGCTCGTCCGCACTCGTCCTTTTCATGCCTAAGCGGAGCATGATCACTAAGCGGAGCATGATAGATGTATCTTGACGGAAAAACAAGCAATGAATGATTTTCTAGCCACCGCGTCTTAGCGTGGCTCAGGTTTACCGCTTGAAGGCCGCACTTTGCGGGCCTTACTAGTACACTGTCACTGGCGTCTGATCACTCGGTCACTTTTACGCATCTTATGTCATTCGAATTTAGGTGAGCTCATTCCATCAGAACCACCAGTTTGTCCCTTCAAGTTGCCTTGCGGTGAATTGCCACTTACAGTCGCTTCAGCAGAAATGGAGGCCACCGGATTGTCAAAGCATGCGCGGCGCTATGGGTGGTGCACTGTCAAGCTATTGCTCGTAGCGGTGCCAAGGTAGCTTCCTGTGGCCGCTTTGACCCTTTGTCCATGCCATGCGTACGCGCGCGGCCTGCACCTACCCTCAGTCACACTTTATATACATGGGCTGCTCTGCGGTCATCTGCAACCCAAAGCTCTTCTGCCTCCCCAAACCAACAGACCCTCTATCACGAACCACGCAGACCTACCCGCCATGCCATCGAGCCAACTGGTCCCCGAAGAACCCAATCGGCCAACCATCGTCTACCTCGTCTCCCACAAAGACGAGTGGTTTTTCGCCTGGGAAGTCGGGGACCCGGGCCTGCAGGCGGGCTGTCGCACGTTACGGCTCAGAGACGGCACGCACACGGGCGTTGTGGGCACGGCGAGCCCAGGGCTGCTGGTCCTCGCGAAGGACGCTGGCATGATCCCACACAGACTTACGGTGCTCTCGCTGGTGCAGCGTCAGCGTCTGCAGGACATAGCGGAAAGGACGCTTGTGCCGCCCGTCACGGTGCGCGAGGGCGCGCCTGAAATGGGTATGCATGCCGGCGGGAGGTGGGTCATGGCAGTGTTGAAAAAGGCGGTGGGGCCATCCGTCAGGAAGGCGGAGAGGCTAGCGCAGCGTGAACGGGGACTGGCCACTATGGAGAGGATGCCTGTGCAACCGATGCGCGCGGGTCAGGAAGGGTATATGTATTGTATACGAGCCGACGCGGAGTGGATAGCGGCGATTGGACGAGCGATGGTGGGGAGGCTGTAATATGTTGAGTCGGATAGACGCCGTAAGTGCTCTGCTCACATCTTCTCTATTGTTCCACCAGGTTCCACCATGACGATCCCTATTGTCCATTGTCCTGGTATCTATTTGTGTCTGTTTGTAGTACAGCCACTCTGTATTGTATATAAGGCAGCTCTCTGTGCTATACATAACAAGACTCTTACAACTCTCAACCCACTAATGTGTGTATCAACCAACCTACAGGTGAGTAACCATCCTAGCTTCCTCTAGGCCTCGGTAGGAGTGTACGCCGCTGTATGCGCTGCACTTCTACAGGTTATGAGCCCTGATGACGCAGTTGCTTGCGCCGTCACTGGCAGCAGCAACCAGCTCATTGGTAAACTTGCCTATACCTGTTCGGCTGCCATTGTGCGTGATGGTTGCGCTCTCCAGCGCACTGTCTGCGCCGGGCAAGCTGAGCAGGCTAGAGGGTGCCCTTCTGGGCCCCTCCTTGGCTAAAGCCATGTCAGTACGTTGTACTGACTGTTCTGTCCCTACAGAACTTAAACAATGTCTTTCTCTCTTAAGAAGCTTGTCCCCGTCCTCGACGGAACCAACTGGGAGCACTGGAACGACACCTTGAGGTCGTTCCTGGGCACTCAGGGAATCGCTCGTCAGCTCACGACTACCCAGCCGATAGTGCCGACTTTAGTCCGCACTGTCCCGGCAGTTCCTGCTCGTGCCGCAATCGCGAGCTGATGAATAACCCTGCCATCCCTGCTCTCCCTGCCTTGGGCAAGGTGCCCGGCAACGAGTACCATCACTCCAGGGCCGTCAACAAGCTCAACAATTGGATCAATGATGACCTTGGGCCATGGGCTACATCCGCCTTGCCTGACTTACCAGACGGTCAGTCAGCAAGAACGAAAAAACAGCCAAAGCCCCGTATAAGATCCCTGCAGACGACCTACACCCAGAACACTCTGGGCACGGCCTATGCCGACTTCAGGGGCCTCCTGGAGACTCACCTCCCGAGGATCAGTCCCTAGCACCTGCGATCACTAAGATCCAATCCCACGTCGACTGCCTAGATGCAGTCCATGCTACCGTGACGACTACATGCACCTGATGCTCCTCATATCGAAGACACCAGGGTAGTAAGCATATTGCCACCGTTACCATGCTAAACCAGAAGATGGTCAATATGTCACTATCTCCTGTCCCTCCTGGGGCCCCTGAACCCAAGGTTTATGGGCAGCAGCTCATTGCTGCTTGGAGCAGCGAAAGCTTTCCGGTGGCAGCGCAAGCAGACCGAGTCTGCAAAGCGCGTCACCGCTGTCAAGAACAAGGGGAAGGATCCCTAGTTCAAGCAGCAGCAGCGCCTAGCAAGGGCAGCAGCAGCAGCAGCAGAGATAGTGCAGGCAACGGCAAAGGAAAGAAGACCCAGCGCGGCAAGCGCGCGGGCAAGGGCAAGGGCAAGGCCCAGGACACTGACCATGGTCACTCCTACATCGCTGCCCGGTCATCCCAGTGGTGAACGACTTCACCCCTGACGTGCCGCTCCCCAAGTCCAAGGCCGAAGAAATTCAGTCTCGCATCGAGGGAGAGCGCGAGCTCTGGCTCGCCAACGGCAACCAGTTCCCCGCTTGGGCATTAGCCCTTGCTGAGAAGCTGGAGTCGTCGGGTCCCAGGAGCGCATCCGGACCTCGAGGAAGTCATCGATGCCAATGAGCACAACGCTCATTGCGGCGGACGCCATGCGGGACATCGAGCACCGCAACTGCGAATGCCGTTTGTGAGTTAGAATTTCAGCAGGAGTTCACTCTAAACGATCTCCCGTGCTAACTAAATTGTTAGCAATCCTCGACGAGGACGAGCGAGTTCCAGACTCTGCACAAGGCCCAGCTTCGCGAGGCCGCAGAGCTCCGCAAGCTGCCTGCAAGCAGTGGATCGCAGACAAGAACGCTGCCTGAACAAGGGCTCGACCCTCGACCAGAAGCGTCGCGGACACTTCCGTGGGAGCGACACCAGCTTGTCAAGCTGGCTGTTGCCCAGGAAAGCGAGTTCGCCACCACGCCCGCCCGAAGATGAGGCCGCGGGAAGGCTTCGTCGCGCCAAGCAGGCCGACCTCAACTACGCCGAGCGCATGCTCGATGCTCGCATCGCCGAGCTCGGCGGCCGCATCGACTCGAACAACGTCGCTCTCAAACGCAAGTTTGCTGAGCCGGAGTTCGTCGAGGGCAGCTCCTCTCGCCCGCCAAGCGCAGCTCGCGCGAATCCTCGCCGATCATCTGGTCCGACGAGGTCGACATGCAAATGTCGCTCGACAGGGAGGACGGCTTGACGGCCGTGACCACCCTGACATCGAGGACGCCGTGTCCCTCGGAAACGAGGACAACGACAGCGACGTCGACGGCCAGGTCGCCGGATGCCTGATGGACGATCGAGAGATCCACCAGGACATCATCGACGCGTACTTGAGTACGTCCCTCTAACTCTGCACTCGTGCATTACACTGACCAAACCTTGCAGCTGATTGCGCGGTGTCTCGTGGGCTGGATTAAATAGTAGATACCACATGTATGCTACTGTATTGAATGGAGCTGGTTTCCTTCAACAACCAGAATGTGTGCACAATAAGTTATTTAACGCGTGTCAGAGCTGCAAAGGTAAAAACCTTGCAAAATCAAGTGATTGGCTGCTCGACTCAGGAGCGTCATTCCACTTCACTGGTCAAAGAAGTTTATTGCGCAACTTGCGCAACATTGACCTAATTGTCGTTCAAACGGCTAATGGGCATGTAACTATCTCTGAGGAAGGTGACTCCGTCATCAACTACCGTCCTAGCAGCGACAAGCAGAACGATTAAAGTCTTACTGAAAAATGTTCGACTCATGCCTTCACAAAAGGACATGAATCTTATCTCGCTTGGTCAGCTGCTACGACAGAACCGGTTAATTGAGGGTGACGCAACTACTCTGAAAATCCTGGACGGTGATAATCGCCAGGAATTATTGCAATTCGTGCCGCTTTATCCAAACGCAACAGTGTACTATTTAGACACTGACCGAGACGGCCTTGCGCTAGTCTCGCACGAAATAATGCATAGACGTTTTGGACATCCCTCTGAGCGGATCCTACGTCAACTTCCGTCAGCAACGACGGAATGTCCTGATTTCGACTATAACAAGTCGGACTCACCCTGCTCTGGCTGCGCACAAGGAAAGATGCACAATCGCTCTTTCCCGCCGCGCTCGGCGAGCATCGCGACCTTTGAGCTCATTCACAGTGACTTGAAGGAATTCCCGGTCGATTCATATCACGGTACAAGTATATCATCACCTTTGTCGATGATTATACGTCGCATGCATGGATTATTTGCCTAAGGCTAAAATCCGTCGCCATCCAAGCGACAAAAACTTTCTTGCTATGGTTCAAAACCAGCATAAAGCTAATGTCGAGAGCTGGATGTCGGATGCAGGGGAGAATATAAATCAAACGCATTCATTCAAATGCTAAAGGACTAAGGGATTAAAATCCTAACTAGCGTTCCTCATACTCCACAGCAGAATGGACGCGCTGAGCGGTTCAATCGAACCCTCATGGACAAAGCCGAGGCTATGCGCTTCACAGCTTGCATTCCTCCTTCGTGGTGGGAATTTGCGGTTATGCACGCTACAGTGCTTTACAACCGCACTCCGTTTCACGATTAAAATGGGTTCACGCCTTATGAGGCACTCATGGGTGAAAAACCACGCGTTGATAACATCCGGCGTGTTTGGCTGCGGTGCATGGGTCTTTATCCCTGCCGATGTTCGAAAGAACAAACTACAGCCTAAGTCCGAAATGATGACATACATCGGACACGACGAGCACGGTTGGACCTTCATGAGAGGACCCAACAACGTCGTGTTTCGCTCAACTCAAGTCGAGTGGTGTGAAACTTATTTCCCAAGTGTCCTGACGGCAAAATGCCCGCGCGGCCTGACCCGCTTCGCAAAACACCAAAAACGCGAACGACAGTGAGTCTTCGCAAGGTGCAGGATCAGACAATAGTGACGACGATGCGCCACCGCCTAAACGGCGAGCTGCACTCGTTCTAACCCTCCTTCCGCCAAAAAGAGACCGAGCGGGTTGAACGACGGTTCGACCCCTAAGCCCCCTGTTGGGCGTAGCCCGAGTCCGCTTCGTCGCGGCTGACACCACCCGCGAAGATCGCAGGTACTGGCACCGCGAGTTATTCCTGCTGGGCCGCGGCGTAGTATGCGAATGAAGGATCCCAGTCAGAAATCCAGGCTCCGTGTATGACCAGTCACAAGCACCGTCACGGATTTTAGGTGCTGATAGAGGTATCCGTAGTTGGGAAAAACAGACTGGCCAGACCAAGCCCACCAAGGTTAGCTACCAAGGCGCGGTCAGTCTAGCAAGCAGCCCGACAGTGTCTCCGCCACACGTCCTGCTAGCCCTTCTACATCCGAACAGCTCGAACCTGTTCCGGATATCACTGAGCCCACTGGAGACACTGGAAGCGAAAGCCCAGTGTCAGATGACGTACTAGCACTGACTGTGCGGGAAGGGGAGTAAATTTCTACAATTATTTGCTTGCCCAAGCAGTCGATCCTGACGCAACAAAGTCTTCAGTCCGAGACTGGACTTTACGTGACATAAACCGCCTGCCTGCAAAACAGCAGGTAGAATGGCGTGCTGCATGCAAAGATGAGCTCGATGCATTAAGCAAAAGAGGCGTGTTCGAACTCGCCCGCGGCCGAAAGGCAAACGTGTCATTAAGAACCGATGGGTTTTTGATGAGAAATCAGATGGTCGAAAGAAAGCGCGACTTGTAGCTCGCGGCTTCTCTCAAATTGAGGGAATTGACTATGACAAAATCTTCTCTCCAGGTCGTACGGTTTGAAACCGTTAGATTCGTACTTGCCCTTGCGGCACTCGAAGGCTTCTTTCTAACTGGCCTCGATGTGCGCTAGCGCATATTTATACGGACTGTTAGATGAGAAGATCTACATGGAACAACCCGATGGCTTTCCTGCTCAAGGAAAAAGCACATGGTGCTTCGTCTCCGTCAGCGCCCTTCACGGGCTTAAGCAGGCAGGACTGTCCTGGTGGAAAGCCCTTAGCAAGTCTATGGCTGAGCTCGGCTTCAAAAGACTGAAGTCCGATGCTGGCGTATACGTCAAAGGCGCAGGCAACGACATGGTCATCACCGTAGTCTATGTTGACGACGCTATATTTGCCGGACGTAGCAAGGCAAAAGTACTCCAAGAAAAGGAGTCCTTCATGCAACGATGGGAGTGTCGCTGATATGGGCTGACGTAAAGGAGTTTCTGCGCATGCGCATACAACGAGTCGGCCGACAAGATCGTGATTGATCAATGCGCCTACCTTGACAAGGTACTCGAGCGCTCGCGGTCAGACCAATGCCAAAATGGCAAAGACTCCGCTTCCTGAGGGTTATATCCCTCAACCAAATGAAGGAGAGCTGAACAAAGCTCGCCAGAGCCGTTTCCAAATTGTGATAGGCTCGCTCCTTTATATCATGCTCGGTACACGACCGGACATTGCGTCGCTGTCACAAAGCTCGCACAGTTCAGTGCGAACCCGTCCAAGACCACCCTGAACAGAGCGCTGTACATCTGCCGCTACCTGTCGGGCACTGTAACTACACACTCGAGTATGACGGCTCTTCCGGGTTAGGCTTGGTGGCGTACACCGATGCAGATTAGGCGGCTGCTTCCAACCGGCCGCTCTCGGACTGGCTTCCTGCTAATGCTTGCAGGAGGAGCTTTTAACTGGAGCTCTTTCGCACAGAAGTCTGTAGCAACGTCGACTAAAGATGCCGAATACATGGCACTCAGCGACTGCTCCGAGAAGTCATGTGGATTCGAAATATCCTCTCTGAACTCGGTTACAACTTGAGAAAGTACCCATCTGCAGCGACAACCAGGGTGCTCTATTTGTCTCGGAAAATCCCGTTACTGAAAAGTGCACTAAGCACATCGACATTCGCTACCACTACATTCAGCGATGTCGCCGAAGCTGGCCACGTCGAAGTACTCTTCGTACCTGGCGTTGACAATCCCGCAGATATCTTTACCAAGAATCTGGGCAGGGTCAAGATTGAGAAGTTCCGACCAATGCTCGGACTTCGCATCGCTGCTAACTAGCGCTGACAAAACCAGCGCAGGCAGTACGCCGTGCTAGGTTAGGAGGAGTGTTGAGTCAGATAGACGCCGTAAGCACTCTGCTCATATCTTCTCTATTGTTCTACCAGGTTCCACCATGACGATACCTATTGTCTATTGTCCTGGTATCTATTTGTGTCTGTTTGTAGTACAGCCACCCAGTATTGTATATAAGGCAGCCCTCTGCGCCATACTCTAATAAGACTCTTACAACTCTCAACCCACTAACGTGTGTATCAACCAACCTACAGGTGAGTAACCATCCTAGCTTCCTCTAGGCCTCGGTAGGAGTGTACGCGCTGTATGCGCTGCACTTCTACACAGGCTCCATGCGAAGACCACTAGCCCAGTCACAAACAAGACGATTGCAAGCTCGGAGCAGCGCAGGTATTCGCGGCAATGATGGCTGGTATGTACCACTCTTCCCATGCGTCAAAGCGCACTTGACGAATGAGGACATTCGTTTTGGGTGGCGCCCGTCGTTGTGTTCCACTTCAGGTATTCTCGCATCCACTGCTTCGCCAGGATACCGAGAACTGCCAAAAGAGACTGATGATGAGGCTGAGAAACCCGAGGATGTTACATCAGCAAAACGTACAAGCGCTGACGACTGATGAGCGCTGACGAGCACTGAGAGCACTGACGAACGGTTTGGAACCGAAGTTCGAGCCCTGCTGAAGCCGGACTTTTACTAGATTTTGTATTTTCTTAGTTCCTCATGTTTCATAAACTATGCTGGACGTGAATGATGATGGTTTACTCACCGAAGCTTTGCTGCAAGAGTTGGATGCAAGAGGGGTCAAAAACGTCTGAGAGCTCTCAAAACGACTACTGAGACTGGCGGGCGCTGACGGCACTGAAGGGACTGAAGCGCGCTGAGATGGCTTCATCAGTACCTGTCAGTACCGCTCAGCGCCAATGCAACTTTGCTGATGTAATCCAGCGTGCGAGTGCGGGAACCGTGAAGGTGGGGATCTCGACGGGCGCTGTCGTCGAGTTGATGAACGGGGGCTGATAGTTATAGCTTCGCAGTTGCATCGAGATATCGACGAGCAATAACGCAGATTTTCGGGTAAAGTCCTCTTGTAAGAGCAGGTAGGTGGGGACTAAGAAGCCCGTGACAACCGCTGAAAAGAGACCGTCCTTTGCGGCGGCTCAGATTGGGAATAATCACCGGAGAAAACCTGACGGACGTACCAGAACTAAGAGTGTGTTAATGTCATCTGCATAGTCCGCCATCATATCGCGGTCGTGGTAGCTCATATACTCCTCGACGGCCGGCCAACCCGACTTCGAGCCATCTTCCGCAGGAGCCTGGTGATAGGTTAGGAAAGTTGCTCATGAGCTTCAGACTTATTTGCATAGAGGCATGCTGGGTAGCTTACATTTGTCTCATCCATGATTTGCAACTGAAAGTCGCTTCACTTTTGGGGGCGTGCTGGTAGGATAAAAATGGGGGTGTATGAAGCTGTTCGTTGATAGGGTTGAAAAGCGCTATCATATAGACGAAACACCGCCGTGCGCGGCACCTTTGTCCTGTTGATGAGGCTCTGCATACGCCCATTCCTGAACAAAGTTTATCTTCATGACGCAGCGAATGCTGAGCGCTGAGCGCTGAGATGGTCAGCTTGTCTAGCATGGAAACGTTTTGAATACGGTAGCGCTTGAGATTCTGACAGAAGTGAGCTGGTAAGCGTTAATTTACTGGTAAATGTATTTGTGATTGCCTACTGGTAACGCCCTCTGAAACTTGGTGAACGTGAGCAGGAGCTAGGTTCGAGTCACAAGCGCATGCTGTCAGTCGTCAGAGTATTTGCCGCCACTGGCCCCGACGCCAAAGACCAAAACGGGCCAAAAGGCGCGTCACCCGATGCGTGACATGTGACAATCACGTCTTGCTCTCGAGGCTCCACTTCCGCCTCTGCCTCCGCTTCTAGCCTTCTACCGCCGTCTCTGCCACCTCCGCCTTCCGTCAGCTTCCCTCGTGCGGCGGGTACGACGCTTGTCAACAACGAACGCCGTCCGGTGACCATCGTATTCTCCTTGTCTGCCCACGCCGCGTACATCTACACCAGCGACGCCGCCTCGTTCTACAGGATATGGCACGCCGCACGAAGGCTAGGGCGCAGATCCATACAGCCCTTCCGTGGCTCTACAATAATTGCAAGTTTGCCTACGTGTGTGATCATGCTTGCGCTAGCGTGCAACGGGCAACACCTCACCTCCGCAAGCGCGTTCGGGCTCCTTCTGTGGACGTGCACAGCCTGCATATAGCCAGCACATGGTCAGCGAACGTTTGAGCCTACGCACTGACAGTGATTGCAACCAGCCTACAAACCTGGGTGATCAACACCGGGCTATATTGAATCAATGATTGTAAGGGATTAGGCTTTCTGGCATGCCGTGTTACACTCAAGCTCCCTCCTCCTACAGTCATAAAGAAGGGTATACCGGGTAAGTACGAGCCTTCTATCCGCCACGTATAGCTGTGGTGAGTGTGGAATCAAATATTGAAAGCGGAGATAGGCCCCATGCTGCAGCTTTGTGCATTCCACGGGTGTAGTACGTCGGTGGCGTCTCATGATTGTTGGGAGATTGCAACTGTCAGCTGGGGATGATCATGCGCAGGAGACATATCTTCACAGGTCGCTTCAAACATTCCGCGCTCGTTTGAAGATATGAAGGTTCACGCCGAGGGCAGAGCCGGACCTTACATGGGGCCACTTTTCCTCCCGACAGTACCTGCTTCCCCTGCCGCTACATCCCGTGGTATCTCGAGCCTACCTCAGCCGACTGAAGCCCGCCACAACTCCGACCGGCTGTCCCGATTTGCAGCGAAGTTGTGGTAGTCCCTATTATGGCCTTTACCGGGGTGAGAGCGCAGTTGGCCTCGACGGTGGCTGAAGCCATCATGTATGGTTCGTTCATCACAGTATTGCATCTAAGCGTAGTACTCAACTTGTTGAGATGCAGGCATCAACCTTGTGTTTTTGTCACAGCCTTGCTGCTGCTGCTGTAAGTTCGCTTTGGATCCGCACCTGAACAAACTCAAGCATCCTATCTTCACAGCAACAGGAAGAATAAAACACGCACAGCGTACATCCTTCCTGGCATAGCCACATTGATGTTCGGGCTCTCTACTGCGCACTTCGCGAGTGTCACCTCTTTCACGTTCCACACTATTTTCGAAGAGGGAATGCCCGCCTTGCGGGATGGGACTTCAATACCAGCGCTGGACATGAGCATTGGCATTGTCAACGTGCGGCAACCGACTGCTGCGTACGCTAGTATCTGTACTGAAATTCTCCATATGAGCAGTGCTTGGTGGGCGATACTATCGTCATTTGGAGGGCGTGGGTCCTGTGGGAGCGCAGGACACGAGTCATTATCGCCCCAGTATGCTTCTGGGTCTGTAGCCTGGGTGCGTCTTCTTGGTGGCAGCCTGCATTGTGTGAATTAACCATCTACCTGTAGCATTCGGAGTGTGGACGCTGGTAGCGGCCGCCTCACCTACCATTTCAGCCAAAGTTAACCCACTCTCAACTGGGATGTTCGCAGTAGTTGTGCTACTCACGAACGGTGCCTCTGTGGTGCTCATTAGCATGAAGTACTGGTACGTCCCCATGTGCATCCACCTACGAGAGTTTGCACACATTGATGTTCATTTAGGCAGTATCATCAAGAGGTGGTTGCCATTATAGGGCGACGCAACGCAATGAGCCGCACAATCCTCATTTTCCTGATAGAATCAGGCGTATTTTACTGCGTCACCATTGTATGTTTTCAGTACTGCCGAGTCGTTCTCGCTAATCACTTGAATACCTAGATTGTGCTCATCGGAGTCAGCGCAAGTGGGAGCCAGGCTGTGAATGTCGTCATGCAGATAGTGGCGCAGTCCACGGTATGTTTCTTAGTGCAGCCTCGCCCTCATGGTCTGACCTCATCAATGGCTTGAAGACCATGTACCCTATCATGATCATCGTTGTCCTGTGTCTTGGTCTTACGAAGCATACCGAAGTGACTGACTGGAATCGGACCAACATGACGACACTTCATTTTCGGACACACTTTACAGATTCCACAAATCACGACAACGGCGTGGTACATAATATCACTGTACAGCCTATGGATAGTGCGACTGTTCTCGATGAAGGGAGTCCATCTCAGCAAGACAGCAAGCACGCGTCGTGAGGAGCATTATGAATGAGACGAAGCAGCGTAGAGTGTTGGCCGTGCGTAGTTCCATTCTCTTCTCTTGTGGACACATTATCTTACGTTTCACATAGGATTATTTGGACGTGCCGTGAATGTGCAACCACCCCTACTTGGCTCGTATTTGCGTTTACATTGCTGTTACTGTTCACGAGTCCTACAACACGAGGAGAGGATTTTGTAAGCGCTTTGGAGAGGTGTCTTGGAATTGTTTTGAGCGTTAAGAGCAAGAATTACGGTTCAATCACTTGACCGAGGTCTGTTGAACGCCGATTTGCTTCCCCGGGCTTCGGACATCAATCTGCGCTCGATCCCACAGCATGAGGCCGACCAATCTCGGACCACACTGGCTCTATCAACGCATGTGTATGTAATTAGCTCTCTGCAATGCTATACGGCATTGATGCTTCTCTCGTTTCTGCGGAATTAGATTAGCAACATTGTGTGAGGCTGTGGTCACCACCAATGGCCCGAACTCTCAAAACAAGCGAAAGTCAACAATTCACTAGCAATCATCATCGTGATTCGTAACTGGCAAGCACATATACGCCCAAACTCAATCATGAGAGTCACCATAACGAAGATTCCGATGCACGCGGTGCATAACAGCTGCAGGATGATTGAGCGATTCCGGCCGTCAGCTGAGTCACAAACTTTGCTTCTTTAGCTCTGCTGTTCCGGTCAATAGTCGCCGATGGATCTGAACAGACTCTCGTCTGGTACTTAAAACGTTCCCGCATTCGCGCGAGGATCCACACCAGTTCCAGCACTGAGCCTTCTGTGGGTCTCGCTCTACACAGAACTTCCCTCTCTCTACTAACCATTGTGTCAGTCATATCACCTGGTCTTAACGTCTCCAAGCTCGAACGCCTCTCGTCGTCTGTCTTGATCTCGTTCTGCAATGGCTAGTGATATGGCGCCGAGCGCCACGAAGGAATGGCTTGCCTGGATGCTAGTTGAAGCCATTATGTACGGTTCGTGTGTCTCAGCACAGCAGATGACGACAGATGCTCATTGAAGTGCAGGGGTCAACATCGTTGTCTTCATCACGGCGTCAGTGTTGCTCCTGTAAGTGGCGTGGCTCGCACGCAAATCTTATATCCTTGACCAAGGCGGCGTTGCTTCTGCAGCACCAGAAAGGACAAATCGAGACCCACGTACTCTCTCGCAGGCATCACCCTGCTAATGTTTCTGCTTGCCACAGCCCATTTTGCTGGCTCGGCTTTCTTCACGTTCCATATATTCGAGAACGGGAGACCTGTAAATGCGTCGTGGGACGGCAATCCATTCGAGGTGTTGAACGTCACCGTTGGAGTCGTCAACGTGCGTCGTCTCCTCCACACAGACATCTTCGTATGGATGCTGACTGTATGCAAGCAGTGCCTAGTAGGCGATCCTATTGTTGCCTGGCGAGCGTGGGTTCTTTGGGAACGCAGAACGAAATATATCATTGCACCTGTGTGCTTCTGGACATTCAGCTTGGGTGCGGTCTTTCTTTGATTGGCTATACCACAAAGCTCTAACTGTAAGGCGCAGTTTCAGGGATTTGGTCAATCATTGTCACTGCTACGCCTACAGCATCGGCACGCACTGCGACAATCTCCGTCGCGCTGTTCGCAGCTACGACGCTGCTTACAAACCTTGCGTCTGTAGGATTGATCAGCATGAAATACTGGTACGTGAGCGTGTCACCCTCTTGTACGACGTTGTATGAATAGAATCCGAACAGGCAGTACCACCAGGAAGTAATCGCCGTTTTGGGGCGTCGCCAAGCACTACACCGCGTAATATTCATCCTCTTAATAGAGTCCGGCGCATTGTACTGCGTCACCGTTGTAAGTTGCCATCTCGATCCAGATTGGCACCTATCAGATAGCTAACTTCTCGCCCAGATCGTGTTCACAGGAATCAACGCGAGCATAAAATTAGGCAACGATACCCTCACACCGACGGCATCGCAGTTTACAGTAAGTCTACGATCTCTCACGGTTTCTCTCATGGCCTGACGAATGAAATGCCAGACACTATACCCGACCATGATTATTGTCGTCTTATGCCTCGGGCTCTCAAGACAGTCCGAAAAACTGACTGGAACCGGACGAACACGACCGCACTCAAATTTTGTACATGCTCCAGCAACCCCACGACAGACAACATTGACACATCACACGCTATTGCCATGCGGCCGACAGAGAGTGCGGTTGTTTCTGACGAGGAAAAAGCGATCCAACGTCGTAGCGAGTCCACAATTCTCGGAGACCCCAGCTATAGTGTGTAGAAGCACTAACTGCATGTTCTTTGTGCGTAATCTTACGAGTTTGGACCTTGTTTTCATCAGTCTACATGCATTGGGAAGTCCCATTGATAGCTAAAGGGTATAATGCATATGGTATGCTGCGCGGCGTTCTGCTTAAGCTTCAAATTTGTCTAGGCTGTTGCGAATTGGTCGCGAACATCGTCTCCGAGTCAACCCAAGGTCTTTGACCTTCTCATGGGATATTGCCCTATCGGGTCGCGGATATGTGCGCATTTGGATTTCCTAGAGAATTTAGGACTAATGAAAAGTTCTCTGAGTGGCGAGGGTGTGGCCCGAGAGTCGACCGCGTCCGACGGAGGCACCGAAGGCGGGAGAGCGAACTCGTTACTCAAGGTGTCCGGGCCTCCCGGCCCGGCCCGACCGCAGACGCTCAGATCTCAGAGCTGACCAACCTCTGGCCGACCACTCCAGGCCCGGACAACCATCGAAAGAACCAAAATACCGGATAAGTCTAATGAGAAACCCTGTTTACGCGTCTAAACCCCGGGTTTAGCGCTTAGTCAGCATAAACCCCGTCGACATTTTCACAGTGGGGTTTAGCGCTTCAGCCATGACCCCAGACACTGATGGGCAAAGGAGTCAAAGGCCACGTCGGCCGCAGAAATATTTGCGAGCAAGGTATGGTGCTAGAGATGTACAGGGTCGACATCGGTAAAGTGTTTTGTACCTTGTTGGTATCTTTAAAGTACATCTATGAACTATCCGAGCTATGAAACTGGTGTCCAAAACACACGGAGACCCCGTGGCGCTCCGCACACTCCATATATGGTAAGCAGGCGGGATCTTTGATGGGGTGATCTGCATGTGCAACAAAAGCGTTTGCTTGCTTAATATATTATGGCTCAGTCAGAAAGGAGGCAACAGTATCTTTAGTACTCCAACTATGCCGAGAATACCTTCTAGTTAGCATTAATATGTTTTCTATCATATATGTCTACTGTGGCAAGGCTCTGATGGCTTGTTGATCCTGGCGGCAGCTGGTACTTGATGCTGTGGCACCGCAGAACCACAACTGTGACAAGAAATATATATCACAGGATAGAATAGAGTATGTAGAAACTTCAATGTGCTATCTATACTTGCGCGACCTGTCAGAGTATACGACCTAGCGTTTACCGAAACATATTCTCAGGCGGCAATTTCCGGGAGCTGTCCGGGGTCTTTTGGGGCGCTCATCACTCGAAACCGGGTTTCCCATTAGAAGCAGGGGTTTATACTCCCTCGGGGGTTCTCATTAGACTTATCCCAAAATACCACTCGGGGGACGAGACATAGGCAACATGAGCAAGCAAGTATTCTGCATGGTACCCTGAGAACCTTTCGCCGACCGAATAATATCACTGGTTCAGGATCACATCGGCGACGATTTAGTATGCTCTGGTACTACCTCATCAGTCACAAGGCTACTCTCCTTGTGTGCAATCTGTTTCGCCGCCGTCACTGTGAGAGGTCAGTATTCGCTACTCCGGATTTGCACCGGTGCGCTTACAACTCCCAGCAGATCATCTTCTTAGTGCTCGCGACTGCGAATCGGCCGGGTATCGGGAGCTCAGAACATTACTCCATCGCACAAAGCAGGAGACAATGATAGATGGACGCCATACTTCCTGCCTAGTGTCACTGACATTACGCATTTCGCCAGACAAAGAGGTGCTGTTCCTGCCTCCGTGTCCTTAGTCTTGGCGCACTAACCTATGTCAATCAAAGCCTCACAGCTTCAGTCATCGCCTTTTGTCCGGTTTAGGGACACGGACAGCTCAGCGACAAATGGCAAAAACAGTACATATAATACGCGAGACACCCGGCCTTTTCACTCGCACTTCACTAAAAAAGACTCAGCCATAGGGCAGCCTGGATGGCCATGTGCTTCAGCGCTGGCAGAGCACAACTCGCCTCTGTGCTGGTTGGCGCCATCATGTATGGTTCGTATATGTCCAGCATAGTGCACTGGTTCTTTGAGGCTCATTAACGCATAGGTGTTAACCTCGCGGCTTTTATTACCGTGGTTATACTGTTTCTGTGAGTGCCAGGGGCTGCCTGTGGTGATAAATATTGAATACAATCACAAGCAGCAACAGAAAGAACAAGACAAAATCTACATATACTCTTGCTGGTGTCACGGCACTAATGTTCGCACTTGCGACGGTCAATATTGCTGGTCTCACTGCCCTTGCCTCCTACGTGTTCCTGCAGAGTGGGGGACCCGCACCCGTGCTATGCAATGGGAGTTTGTTTGAGGTGATGAACACGGCCAGCGGAATTTTTAATGCGCGTCGTCTTCTCGGTGCCTGCACCAAAATACACGCCATTGATTTAACCCTTGCCAACAGAGCTTAGTGGGCGATCTTGTTGTGATTTGGAGGACATGGGCACTGTGGGAGTGCAAGACGAGGGTTGTCCTCGCTCCTATGTGCTTTTGGATGCTCAGCTTAGGTGCGCTTTCTTCGTGGCCGGCAATAGCTTACATACTGAGAAACTGCTGCACAGCGACGGGTATCTGGACCGTCGTGGTTTCCGCCACACCTACAGCACCTGCAAAAGATTTGATGGACTCCATCGTGCCATTTGGAGCTGCGTCACTGCTCACGAACCTCGCCTCTGTAGGATTAGTCAGCTTAAAATATTGGTGCGTCATCACATCTACCTACTTCGTATAAGACCTCGTAGTCACGAGTGTGTTTTGATAGGCGGTATCACCGTGAAGTCGTTTCCGTCGTAGGACATCGCAAAGCGCTCTACTGCACACTCTTTGTTGTTTTGATAGAGTCGGGCGCATTGTACTGTGTCACCATTGTATGTAGCGAATCCTACGCTTGCTCGTGGTATATACCTACCGTAGTGCTGACGGTTTTTACACAGCTGGTGTTCGGCGGGCTCAACGTACTAGGTGGCGGGGTCCGGCAGCTGAAGCTACCCTCACGCCAAGTCCACAGTTCACAGTACGTCCATACACTCCCACAAATGCGCATTCTCATAAATTGAGCTCGCAGACCCTCTACCCTACTCTGATGGTCATAATTTTGTACCTCGGCGTCACGAAGCAACCTGAGACCAGCGACTCTTGGAGACAAACAACCACGAAAGAACTCAAGTTTTGCACAGATGGCGTCGCTTCAACTAGTCGCAACGTTGACGTCGCGCACCACATCGCCATACACACTCCAGGTAGTGGGTCGACTTCTGATGAAGGTAGTCTGCCTGCAGATGACCTCGCCGTGTCTCATGCATGATTCTTTGCGTATCTTCTCGTTTGGGCTCGTTACGCTATAGCTCTCTAATGCCTTACACTTCTTGCTCTACTGGATTTAGGCGTCTGGACTTACCACTTCATATGTTCTTGTCATCGACTTCTCATAATGAGTAAGTAGTAGTAGTTATAGCTGGTACTTAGCACCTAAGTGAAGGTTTCGTTTCCAGTATCTACCCGCCGCCGCTTGTCGGAGCGCTGTGACTCGTGAGCGCTCCGGCTGTGATTAGACATCATGCACAACATCGCCATGTCGCTCACAAACAGTGCGGGTACCCTCGACGATGAGTTGCTATCGCATAAACACGGAGATGGCGATTCGGAAGACTGCGGTCAGCTGGCACAGTAACCTGACTTTCACCGTGCAAGATTTCCACTCAAGCCCTTTTTTCCAACTTCTCACTTGCTGCATTTCTTGGTAAACATGTACTCTTGAGTCTCCGCGGCTTCTAATTCGCCATCGCATCACCTTCCCCTCAATGCACGAGTCGAACGAACGTGATCTGACAATTGGATGCATTGTTGTATATTACTGTATCTTGGCTGATAACACGGTGCTACGACTTCCAGTCCAATGAACATGCTGCTGCAAACGACGATCCGAGACTACCGAGACATGTGCGGGAGACAGAGCTTCCGAAAGGGAGAGACAGAGAGGCTATATGCGGGCTAACACTGGTCTACAACAGTGAGGCTATGCGATTGTAATGGATGTTTGACATGAGAAGAAAAAAGAAAAAAAAAATGCAATGGGGAACACTCTACAAACGCAACGCATCTACAATGTTCGTGATTTCTACAACGCATCGGGGAGATGTCGCCGAGTGTGTTGGCGTCGTGGGCGCTGTAGGCGCTGAAGACGGACGGTGTTTCGCCGCCATACTCAGACCGGGACTCGAGTGTTTCCTGCAGCGGCCGTAAGTACGAGTATATGACAAAACGAGGTGGTAGATACTCACGTCGAAGTAGTGCTGGGCGATACCACGAGGAGCTACACAAGGCGGATGAGGATTGAGTAACACTCCAGCAGCGAGCAACGTACTCTTTGGCGTCTTAGGTAAACGGCAGTTCGCGCCGCTCTGCAGGATGTGATAGGCCACCAGACCGGTCCATCCAGTTTGATGTGAGGCTCCGATACCCTTTCCAGTGTCGGCGTGGAAGTACTAAAACAGGGCTCCAGTCAGCGCGCAATCTCCCTGACAGGTAGTCATTTAGAACAGACCTCGTAGAACCAGACGTAGTCGCGGAAGTGAGGGTCCCGATCGAGTTTGACGTTTCCGCCGTTCGTTGCCCGCTTGCCCTCGACATCGCGGCCGAAGATATGGATGATGCGGTGCTGTATCTCCTCGGCTACGTTTGCGAGGTTCATGTAGTCGCCGCTGCCCGTGGGACATTCGACTTGAACCTCATCGCCGTAGTACTGGTAGAAGCGCTGCAAGCTCTCAATCAAAAGGAAGTTGACAGCGAGCCCTGCGAGAAACAAGTCAGGAAATTTTGATGAGTCGTAGCGGGACTTGACTCACAAATAGGCCCACGCCAGTTCGAGTTTCCACCGAACATGCCCGACATCGAGTCTCAGGCCAATAGTTGACCTCATAGCGCTCGCCGTGGACGTCCATTCCCAAGGCTGATCCTTGTGCTTCTTCGAGAGCCTAGAGAATCCCTGTCAGTAAATTGTCCGCCACGATGACGAAATTGACGTACGATCGGATACCATGATCACTGAAGAATTCGTCTTCATCCAACATGGTCTGCAAGATCTTCTCCAGCCTCTCCTTGCTTGCCAAAGCCAGCAGACGACGTTCACCACGGCCCTTGCCTATCAAGTTCAAAGCGTTGGTTGGATTGTCAACCTACCTGAGGAGAGACGTACCCTTCATGTTCGCCATGTTGCGCTCGGACATGCCCGGCCGGTTCTCGATGAACCACTCCATGCGCTTCTTGAACCCGGGTAGGCGGTCAACGACCGAGGGCTCTAGGACGAGTGTTGCGTACAGCGGGATGAGGCCGACTAGGCTGCGCACGGGCAGCTGCGTTGAGTTCCC
>JAKOGH010000796.1:0-16169 GCA_024811115.1 Terana coerulea
GAAGAGCGCTCCTGAAGTGAGCAGCCAATCACTTGATTTTGCAAGGTTTTTACCTTTGCAGCTCACAGCGCGCATTAAATAGCTTATTATGCACACATCGGTCTGGATTTTGAAGGGAAACCTGTTCCATTCGATACAGTAGCATACATGTGGTATCTACTGTTTAATCCAGCTTCGCCCGAGACACGCGCAATCAGCTGCAACGTATCGGTTAGTGGGGTGCACGAGTGCAGAGTTAGAGGGGCGTACTCGAAGTACGCGTCGATGATGTCCTGGTGGATCTCGATCGTCCATCAGGCATCCGGCGAACTGGTCGTCGACGTCGCTGTCGTTGTCCTCGTTTCCGAGGGACACGGCGTCCTCGATGTCGGGGTGGTCGCCGGGCGTCGAAGCCGTCTCCATGTCGGCGACATTTGCATGTCGACCTCGTCCGACCAGATGATCGGCCGAGGATTAGTGCGAAGCTGCGCTTGGCGGGGCGAGAGGAGCTGCCCTCGACGAACTCCGGCTCAGCAAACTTTCGTTTGAGAGCGGCGTTGTTCGAGTCGATGCGGGCGTCGAGCTCGGCGATCGCGAGCATCGAGCATCACGCTCGGCGTAGTCGAGGTCGGCCTGCTTGGCGCGGCGAGCCTTCTCCGCGGCCTCATCTTAGAAGCGGCGGTGGCGGCGAACTTCGCTTTCCTGGCTGACGGACAGCTTGACAAGCTGGTGTCGTTCCGTCGGGCGTGCCGCGACGCTTCTGGTCGAGGTCGAGCCCTTGTTGGGCGGCGTTTTTGTCAGCGATCCACTGCTTGCGAGCAATCTTGCGGAGCTCTGCGGCCTCGCGGCTGGGCACTTATGCAGAGTTTGGTATTCGTCATCCTCGTCGAGGATTGCTATGAATTTAGTTAGCATGGGGAGATTGTCGAGAGTGAACTCCTGTTGGAATTCTAACTCACGGACGGAGTTCCGCCAAGTGCGGTGCTCAATATCCTGCATGGCGTCGGCGCGGTGAGCGTTGTGCTCGTTGGCGTCGATAACCTCCTCGAGGTCCGGATGCGCTCCTGGGACCCGACGACTCAGCTTCTCGGCAAGGGATAGTGCCTTGCGGAGGCGAGGAACTGATTGTTGTTGCCGAGGTAGAGCTCGCGCTCCCTTGATGCGAGACTGAATTTCTTGACTCGGACTTAGGGAAGCGGGATGGCGGGGGCGAAGTCGTTTACCTACCGGGATGACCGGTGCGGCGATGTGGGAGTGACCGTGGGTCGATGTATGGGCACTTGCCCTTGCCCTTGCCGCGCGCTTGCCGCGCTGGGTCTTCTCTGCCCTTGCCGTTGCCGGCACCGTCCTGCTGCTGCTGCTGCTGCCCTTGCGGGCGCTGCTGCTGCGCATGCTACTGCTGCCCGTTAGGCGCTGCTGCTGTTTGAACTGGGGATCCTTCCCTTGTTTCTGGCGGTGACAGCGTTTAGCAGACTTCGGTCTGCTTGCGCTGGCCACCGGAAAGCTTTCGCTGCTCCCATGCAGCGATGAGCTGATGCCCGTACTGCCTGGGATCGGGGCATCCAGCAGGTAGGGGGATTCAGGCCCGTGTCTACCATCTTCTGGTTTAGAGTGGTGACGGTGGCGACGTGCTTACCATACGCTGGTGTCTTCGAAATGAGGAGCATCAGGTGTAAGTATTCGTCTACTTCCACATAGGCCGCTTTGAGGTCGGTTGACGTGGGATTGGATCTTAGCGATCGTGGGTGCTGGGGACTGGTCATCCGGGATGCGAGTCTCCAGGAGGCCCTGAAGTCGATGTAGGCCGTACCCAGAGTGTTCTGGGTGTAGGTGGCCTGCAGGGACTCGTATAGGGCCTTGGCGGTCGTCTCGTTCTTCACTGACTGTCCGATTTGGTATGTCAATCGAAGGCGGATGAAGCCCATGGCCGGGAGGTCGTCGTTGATCCAGTCGTCAAGCTTGTCGACGGCCCTGGAAGTGCTCATGCTCGTTGCGGGCACTTCGCCAGAGGCGGGGAGTGCCGGAAGGGCTGCGGTGTTAGCTGTAGCTGCGACTGCGGCGCGAGCAGGCTGCCGGGACAGTGCGAACTAAGGTCGGCACCATCGGCTGGGTCGTCAAGAGCTGACGAGAGATACCCTGAGTGCCCAGGAACGACTTCAAAGTGTCGTTCCAGTGCTCTAGTTGGTCCCGTCGAGGACGGGGACGAGCTTCTCGAGTGAGGAGGACATTCTTTAGTTCTGTAAAGACAGAACAGTCAGTACGATGTACTGACCTGGCTTTAGCCAAGGAGGGGCCCCAGGGCACCCTCGTGCCTGCTCAGCTTGCCTGGCGTAGACGGTCGCTAAGTAGCGCAACCGTCGCGCACGATGGCAGCCAGTAGGTACAGGCGAAGTTTACCAATGAGCTGGTTGTTGCTGCCAGTGACGGCGCAATCAACCGCGTCATCGGGAAGCTCATAACCTGTAGAAGTGCAGCGCATACAGCGGCGTACACTCCTACCGAGGCCTAGAGGAAGCTAGGATGGTTACTCACCTGTAGGTTGGTTGATACACACGTTAGTGGGTTGAGAGTTGTATGAGTCTTATTAGAGTATGGCGCAGAGGGCTGCCTTATATACAATACTGGGTGGCTGTACTATAAACAGACACAAATAGGTACCAGGACAATAGACAATAGGCATCGTCATGGTGGAACCTGGTAGAACAATAGAGAAGATGTGAGCAGAGCGCTTACGGCGTCTATCTGACTCAACATTTTAGTCCAGTCCTATAGTGGTCCAGTCTTGGTCCTGGCCCTAGTCTTTGCCTGTAGCCAAAAAGTTGGGACTGCTAAAGACGGGTTAGGACCAGTCTAGGACTGGTCTTAATGCATACCTTATATTGATGGTTTTGAGGGCTTGTTTAGCAAAAATATGAGATGCAAACCCACTTTGGCAAGAAGAAAATCTTTGAACTGTAGTTTTTGAAGCAATGGTAATAATTTGTTACTTGCCTTTGAAGTGAATTTAGTTATAATTCACTTCTAGTTGCTAAAGCCATGGAAAGAAGTATAATTAAGACTTGTAGTGTGCAGTTATACATTATGTTTCAAAGCTAAGAACTAGTGTAAAAAGCGAAATCTAGTTTAATAATAATATAACACACATAGTCAGCAAGTTATATTTGACTCACAAGGTAAAGACTTGATTAGGACCAGTCCAAGACTAGTCTAGACTGGTCAAAGACTGTCTTTGGTCCTGAACCAGTCTGGACCAGTTAAGGACTGCAAAAGACTGCAGTCCTACTAAGACTGGTTTTGATCCAGTCTTATATCTATGGTCCTGGTCTTTATGCAGTCCTGGTCCTGGTTCTAGGAAAAAGTGTAAAAGACCAGACCAGACCGGATTTTAAAACACTAGTGTTGCATCATATTAAAAATACCGCGCTGCTTGGTTGAACTTAGTGTATATAGGCCGAGGACGTTGAGAATGATGCACTCGTGGTGAATGATGTGCCTGGTCACAATGAACAACAGACGAGGAGGCACTCATGGATATTTCGCCCGTGATGGGCGGATTCGTCCCTCGACATATCTGATGTTAAACTCTTCCTAAACGTAAGACTTACACGTCTTGCGTTGACACTAATGGTGTTGCGTATGTTTTGGAATACGCATCTGACCTTCTTTCCGACATCTCAGAAGACGACATCCGCGATAGGAGCAAGTCCAACGGTATCTCTAAAGCCCTCTTCGTCATCTAACTTCTTTACTTTTGCTCCTCGTGCATTTTGCGCCTTGTCCTACACTACCCATTGACTCTCCTCAAGATCTCTACGTTGGCAAGTGCACTGCCTCTGCGCAGTCTTGACGTACTTCATTTGGCGGAGCAAACCGAAGGACATCATGCAGCTGTACCTCATCTCAGGCGAGCCTGTTCCTCAGTTGGCAGCAGTGCTCTGCAAAGGAGTAAGTTTAAACTTGTTACCAGCTCGCAGGTAGCTCTTAAGAACGTACTTTGAAGTACGTTATTCTTAATAGCAACCAGCGGGACTGGCAAAACTCGGTCGAGCACACACATGTGAATTCAAACCCCACAGATTTCCCAAAGAGACAGGTCACCATATGCGTACTAGAACCCGCAGACGTCACTCTGTGAGTTTTTGCAACAGCAATGAAATGCTGTGGAGGGACATATAGAAGTGCAGCACATATAGCGGTGTACACTTCTACTAAGGCCTAGAGGAAGCTAGGATAGTTACTCACCCATAGGCTGGTTGGTTAACACATAAGTGGGTTTGAGAGTTGAAAGAGTCTTATTAGAGTATGGTGCAAAGAGCTGCCTTATATACAATACAGGGTGGCTGTATTATAAATAGACACAAATAGGTACCATACACAATAGGGATTGTCGTGGTGGAACCTGGTAGAACAATAGAGAAGATGTGAGCAGAGCGCTTACAGTGTCTATCTGACTCAACACTCCTCCTAACCTAGCACGGCGTATTGTATGCGCTGGTTTAGTCACGCTAGTTAGCAGCGATGCAAAGTCCAAGCATTGGTCAGAACTTCTCGATCTTAATCCTGCCCAGATTCTTGGTAAAGATATCTGCGAGATTGTTAACGCCAGGTACGAATAGTACTTGACATGGCCAGCTTTGACGACATCGCGAATGTAGTGGTAGTGTCACAAATTTCTTTCAGTGCTACAGCGCTTAGAGTGTAACATCAAGTCACGGGACATGTTACCCAGTTGTCACAACAGCGTTACAAGATGCTGATCAGTTGGCCATGCAGACGCATGGTTATCAGGGATATGCCACATATGAACACAGGATCATGGACTCAGTTCTGGATTTGTTCTAGACTATGACCTCACTATGAGGTCACTATGACATCGTGTACTGGTAGTGTACAGTAGCTAGATTAGGACATCCGGATAGTGTTGATGTTAGCATGATAGCTAGGTCTGATTTGATAAGGGAGTTAGAGCGGCGGTATGCTCTGAAGCCTTAGTCATGGATCACCTGACTGTATCAGTCAGCATATGGTATTGGAGGTCTTAGATAGTGTCTGGGGTCCCTCTACACATGTATATAAGGAGGCTGGTCTGTGGGCTAAACCCCCAGACTCAACAACATCGTTGATTCATATTTCCTCTACTCACTTTACTCAAAGTCCCCTGCTCTCCCCAACCTCTCCAAGCATTCCTAGCAGGTGAGTATTAGAGTTTTGTGATAGCGGATATTATCAATGCGTAGTTTTTCATCCATAAGTGCCTCATAAGGCATAACCCATTTTAATCATGAAACGGAAGTGCGGTTATAAAGCACTGTTGCGTGCATAACCACAAATTCCCACTACAAAGGAGGAATGCAAGCTGTGAAGCGCATAGCCTCGGCTTTGTCCATGAGGGTTCGATTGAACCACTCAGCGTGTTCATTCTGCTGTGGAGTATGTGGAACGCTAGTCAGGATTTTAATCCCTATATCCTTCAGCATTTGAGTGAATGCGTTTGACTTGTATTCTCCCCTGCATCCGACATCCAGCTCTCGACACTAACTTTATGCTGGTTTTTAATCATGGCAAAGAAGTTCTTTGTCGCTTGAATGGCGACGGATTTTAGCTTTAGGCAAATAATCCATGCGTGCAATGTATAATCATCGACAAAGGTGATGATGCACTTGTACCGGTGATATGAATCAACCAAGAATTCCTTCAAGTTACTGTAAATGAGCTCAAAAGCTCGCAATGCTCATTGAGGTGTTGGCGGGAATGAGCGATTGCGCATCTTTCCTTGTGCGCAGCCAGAGCAGAGTGAATCCGACTTGTTATAGTCAAAATCAGAACATTCCGTCGTTGCTGATGGAAGTTAACGTAGGATCCGCTCAGAGGGATGTCCAAAACATCTATGCATTATTTCGTGTGAGGCCAGCGCAAGGCTGTCTCGGTCAGTGTCTAAATAGTACACTGTCGTGTTTGGATAAAGCGGCACGAATTGCAATAATTCCCAGTGGTTATCACCATCCAGGATTTTAAGAGTAGTTGCATCACCCTCATTTAACCAGTTCTGTCGTAGCAGCTGACCAAGTGAGATAAGATTCATGTCCTTCTGTGAAGGCATGAGTTGAACATTTTTCAGTAAGACTTCAGTCATTCTGCTCATCGCGCTAGAGCAGTAGTTGATGACAGAGTCACCTTTCTCAGAGATAGTAACATGCCCATTAGCCGTTTGAATGACAATTGGGTCAATGTCGCGTTGGTGCGCAGTAAACTTCTCTGACTGGTGAAGTGGAATGATGCTCTAGAGTCGAGCAGCCAATCACTTGATTTTGCAAGGTTTTTACCTTTGCAACTCTAACATGCGTTAAATAGCTTATTATGCACACATCGGTCTGATAGTCAAAGGAAACCTGTTTCATTCAATGCAGTAGCATACATGTAATATCTACCGCTCAGTTCAGCCCGCCGAGACACTGCACAATCAGCTGCAAAGTATCAGTCAGTGTTGTGCACAAGTGCAGAGTTAGAGGGACGTACTCAAGTATGCATCGATGATGTTTTGGTGGATCTCATGATTGTTGTCACAATTTCCCTCAGCGCTAGTTCACAGCGCTTAGAGTGTAACATCAAGTCACGGGACATGTCACCAAGTCGTCACACAGCGTTACAAGATGCTAGATCAGTTTGCCATGTGCTTATCGCATGGACATCAGGGATATGCCTTATACAGACGTGAGGATCCAGGACTCTGGTCTGGAACTGTTCTGGACTATGACCTCAGTATGATGTCAGTATGACATCATGGACTGATAGTGTACAGTAGCTCCGATTAGGACATCTAGATAGTGTTGATGTTAGCATGATAGCTAGGTCAGATCCGATGAGGGAGTTAGAGCGCGGTATGCTCTGGAGCCTTAGTTAGACATCACCTGACTGTATCAGTCAGCATATGGTATTGGAGGTCTTAAATAGTGCCTGGGGTCCCTCTACACATGTATATAAGGAGGCTAGTCTGTGGGCTAAACCCTCAGACTCAACAACATTGTTGATTCATATCTACTCTACTAGCTCTACTCAAGCCCCTCTGCTTTCCCCACCTCTTTCAAGTCATCCCAGCAGGTGAGTATTGTAGTTTTGTGATAATCGTCCATCAGGGCATCCGGGCGTACTCTGGTTGTCGATATCGCCATCGCTGTCCTTGTTTCCGAAGGGACACAGCGTCCTCAATGTTAGGGTGGTTGCAGGCGTCAAAACTGTCCTCCCTGTTGAGCGATATTTGCATGTCGACCTCGCTTGGACCAGGATGATTGGCGAGGGTTTGCGAAGCTGCGCTTAGCGAGGCAAGAGAAGCTACCCATGACGAACTCTGGCTTAGCAAACTTGGCGTTTGAGAGCGACGTTGTTCGATCGATGCAAGCATCAAGCATACGCTCGGCGTAGTCGTGGTCTGCCTGCTTGGCGCTGACGAGCCTTCTCTGTGGCCTCGTCTTCCCGCTGGCAGTGATGGTGAACTCGCTCTCCTAGGGCGACAGCCAGCTTAACAAGCTGGTTTCACTCCCACTAGAAGTGTTCGCTGACACTTCTGGTCGAGGGTCGAGCCCTTGCTTAGGGAGGCATTCTTGTCTGCAATCCACTGCTTGCGAGCAGCTTTGCTGAGCTGGGCCTTGTGCAGAGTCTGGGACTTGTTGTCCTCGTCGAGGATTGCTAACAATTTAGTCAGTGCGAGGAGATCGTTTAGAGTGAACTCCTGTTGGAATTCTAACTCACGAACTGCTTTCCACAAATTGCAGTGCTCAATGTCTTGCATGGCGTCCGGCAATGAGTGTTATGCTCATTGGTGTCAACAACCTCCTCGAAGGTCCGGATGCGCTCTCGGAACCCGACGACTCCGAGCTTCTCAGCAAGAGTGAGGGCCTTGCGAAGGCGGGGAGCTGGTTGCCGTTAGTGAGCTAAAGCTCGCGCTCTCCCTCAATGCGAGACTGAAACTCTTCAGCCCTCGGACTTTGGGGAGTGGTACATCGGAGGCGAAGTCATTCACAACTGGGATGATCAGGGGCGGCGATATAGGAGTGACCGTGGTCAGCATCCTGGGCCTTGCCCTTGCCCTTGCCCATGCACTTGCTACACTGGGTCTTCTTTCCCTTGCCATTGCCGGCACCGTCCTGCTGCTGCTGCTGCTCTTGCAGGCTCAGGGCCCTCCGTAAGGATAGGAGTCAGTGACATGTCTACCATCTTCTGATTCAGAGTGGTGACAGTGGCAACGTGCTTACCGTACCCTGGTGTCTTCAATATGAGGAGTATCAGGTGCATATAATTGTCTATCCCACATGGGCCGCATCGAGGCGGTCAATATAGGATTGGATCTTGGCGATCGCGGGTGCTGGGGACTGGTCTTTGGGAATGCGAGTCTTCAGGAGGCCTCTGAAGTTGGTGTAGGCCGTACCCAGAGTGTTCTGGGTGTAGGTCGTCTGCAGGAACTCGTATAGGGCCTTAGCTGTAGTCTCACTCTTCACTGACTGACCAATCTGGTAAGTCAAGCAAAGGCGGATGAAGCCTATGGCTCAGAGATCATTGTTGATCCAATTGGTGAGCTTGTCGACAGTCCCTTGGAATGCTCATGCTCATTTCCGGGTATTTCACCAAAGGCAGGGAGTCCAGAGATGGCCGAGTTTCCACCCGCAGCTCGCGACTGCGAAGTGCGGGTGGGAGCTGCCGGGACAGTGTGGACTAAGGCCGGCACTGTCGGCTGGGTCATCGTGAGCTGACGGGAGATTCTGAGTGCCCAGAAATGACTTCAAGATGTCATTCCAGTGCTCCCCAGTTGGTTCTGTCAAGGACAGAGACAAGCTTCTCAAAAGAAGAAGACATTGTGGAGTTCTCAGAGGAACAGAACAGTTAGTACAACATATTGACATGGCTTTAGCCAAGAAGGGGCCCAGAGGGCTCCCTCGAGCCTACTCAGCTTGCCCGGTGCAGACGGTGCACTGAAAAGTGCAACCGTTAGCGCATGATGGCAGCGAATAGGTACAAGCGAGTTTACCAAATGAGCTGGTTGCTGCTGCCAGTGACGGGCGCAAGCAACCGCCGTCATCGGGGCTCATAACCTGTAGAAGTGCAGCACATATAGCGGCGTACACTTCTACCGAGGCCTAAAGGAAGCTAGAATAGTTACTCACCTGTAGGCTGGTTGGTTAACACGTAAGTGGGTTTGAGAGTTGAAAGAGTCTTATTAGAGTATGGCGCAGAGAGCTGCTTTATATACAATACAGGGTGGCTGTATTACAAATAGACACAAATAGGTACCAGGACAATAGACAATAGGGATTGTCGTGGTGGAACCTGGCAGAACAATAGAGAAGATGTGAGCAGAGCGCTTATGGCGTCTATCCGACTCAACAGAACAAACTGGGCGTGAAAGGGCAGAGACAAAGCTGAGACTCGAAAGAGGCTGCAGCTGAGCGGGAGTAGCCACTAGGCTCGAAGCGAGCTGGCCAGTACTACTAGCGTTTGCGAAGGTAATTACACCTTCAACAGCTTCCTGCCGGGGTCTTTTGCACACGAACAACACTCACGTTCCTTCAGGATATCATCAAAATTCTTGATTGTTATGGCCTCTGCCATTTCAAGGCTATACAAGCCATCAGACTGCCAGACAAGCTGCAAAGGGGTCATATTTGACGAGTTTGCATGCTTTCGCACTGATTTTGGCACGACTGACTTCATCCAGACTCTGAGGAGTATAACTGATTATCACAGGCAGCTTTCTAAGCATGGTAGAATATAAATAAATTTATTGCTCAATAAACAGCTCACGCACATTATGGCGGAGTGCGCGTGGGCGCTATCGACCACCTTCCTCTTTGAGAAATCTGCGGGTTTCAATTCTCGTTTCGCGCGCACCCGTTCAGTGCTCCCAGCCGCCTTGCAAAGTATTATATTGTTATGATACGTACAAGGTGGTTGGTTCGAGCCTAGAGTAAGTTTGAGACTATAGCATTTGCAGGTCTAGTGCCGCTGCCGTGGACCAGGGGGCGACGGCACGGATTTCGACGCAAAAGCTCTACAAGGGCGGTTTCGCATATCGGGCTCTTCCGTACTGGCCTAGCTGTCAACGAGTACGTGCGAAGGCGGCCACACTGCAACACTTCACGTATCTCAACCTACCGGCAGGTCACACCAGTGGACTCAAGATACCCAAGGCAATGGTTGGTGGCGTCATCATGATCATCTATGCTCTTCCGCACTTGCTGGGATGGGCAGACACTTTTGCAACGGAGAAAGAGCGCTTTCTGTGGCATTTGGCGACAGTAGCTCTCCTTGGACTGGCAGTGCCTTGCATAGTTGTTCGACTTTTCGTGCTTGACAGAGTTCTTCTACTGGTTGGTCTTCTCTTGATGTTCATGTTGGCTATTTTACCCTTCTGTTACATGCTCGGTAGTGGATATTTAGTAGTAGCAAGCATAAAGCAGCTCTTCGAGCTGCGAGCAGATGCACTTCTTCAGCCGTTGTGATCGAGTTATTGGCCTCATATTGGTTGATTTTTCGAAATTTGCCCTTTCATACTTTGGTACTTTCAGGGCACGTTTGTGGATAGTCACTAGTGTTGCCGAAGTTCAGTTCAGTTCAGTTCGGGTCCATTTTTGTCAGAACCAAAACCAGAACCAAGTGTTTAGCAGCCGAACCTGAACCAAACTGAACTGAACCAGTATGAACTGGTTCGGTTGGTTCAGTTCAGAGTTCGAACTGGTTCGAACCATTGAACCATGTATATATCAGCTTTACTCTGTCAAATCAGTATAATTGCAATGGTAGATTATAATAGAGTTATATATTGACATCCAGAAGAGTTTGTATAGTGCAAAAGCCTTACATTATGATGTTTTGAAGCTCAGTGTCTGATAGAGGCTGCCAGTTGCCTTTTTGGCAGCTATTGATGGCATCATATATACACCAAAACATAAGCAGAGTAACATTTGATGCTCAGTTTACAAGCACAACAATGAAAAAATAGTTTAGACATGCTATAGTAAGTAAGTTCATGTACTTTTCTCTATGAATCCCAGTACAAATACGGCTACATAACATATACATAGTTCATGGTTCGAACCGGTTCAAACTTGGTTCAGAGCGTGACAGCCATGCCCGAACCAAGAACCGAACCAAGTTATTTAGAGGCCGAACCAGAACCGAACCAAACTGAACCACACGGTTCGGTTCATCGGTTCAGGTTTTGAACCGCCGAACCGAACTGAACTTCGGCAACACTAATAGTCACCGTGGTTAGGTGTTTGTAGTATGTAGCTGTAAACGCGAACATCAAGGATTGCAATGTATATTTCATTCATGCATTTTTTGTGTTGTTCAAACTCAGACAAGGAGTGCGTATTCTGCCACTACTTGACCTCGCACGCAGCGAGCATTACAGCTTATATTGATTATTTCTGACCTGATACCACATTGCCAAATGCTCATTACCTTGAACTTAGACATGGGCCCGGGGTCAGAGCTTAGTACTCAAAGACCATTCCAAATGCGACAAGAAGCTGAATAGTCCATCCAAAGGATGGCAGTATAGTACGACGTTATCATAAGATCCTGGTGGTTGCAGCATGACACTCCGACAGCTGTTCTGAGGTATCACAGCTGGAGAGTCAGCGCCTTCGCAACATGCAGGAGGCGGTAACTGAGCTGCGACATTCTTCATGTCTGACGAGCACAGCGGCTCCTTTCTGTCCGCATACAGCCAGCCACCTATGCGCCATGCGCCGCCTCCTGAGTCGTCCGCAGCGTACTGTGCTCCGAAAACATGTCAGCTTCCCTCACCGCTTAAGCGGCACAAGCCAACACCCACCCTTGGCGTGCGCTTCAAATACTTCAGTGACTACCCAACGAGTTGTTAGCGAGCGAGTACTATTCAGAAGCGACATCACGGGCTTACCTCTGCACTGGAAATCTCCGGAGCCCCGCCTTCAACTTTGTTCTTCGACCGACAATGCGTGAGCATGCCGCAGCCCGAACAGTAGACGTCGTGCGCGGTCTCGACGGGCATCCATCGGTGCTTCAGGGAATTGAATAGGAATGTCAGCGTATGGACTCCATGTTCGAGCGCGGTATAAATCCTTCAAGCGTAATCAAACGATGAGCTGGTAAGGGGAGGTGTGCTGGAATGAGAATGTACCAGTCAATGAACTCCGTCCATTTCCCGCAATGTAGGCACTGTCTTGGCGGTGCGGTCGTATAGGTCCCAGCAACGTTGCATTCAGCAAAATCGCGGCTTAGTAGCACCGAGAGGCGGTCTGCTTCGTTGGCAGATATATCCCAAGCCCAGCAAGCCGATCCTGGCGTGGACACCTCATCAGCAAAACGTACAAGCACTGACGACTGATGAGCGCTGACGAGCACTGAGAGCGCTGACGAACGGTTTGGAACCGAAGTTCGAGCCCTGCTGAAGCCGGACTTTTGCTAAATTTTGTATTTTCTTAGTTCCTCATGTTTCATAAGCTATGCTGGACATCAATGATGATGGTTTACTCACCGGCTTTGCTGCAAGAGACGGATGCAAGAGGGGTCAAAAACGTCTGAGAGCGCTCAAAACGACTACTGAGACTGGCGGGCGCTGACGGCACTGAAGGGACTGAAGCGCACTGAGATGGCTTCATCAGTACCTGTCAGTACCGTTCAGCGCCAATGCAACTTTGCTGATGCTCGAGGGATCATATCCGAGTGAAGAACGGCTTGGGGTGTCCTGTCTGATAAAAAGACACGGTCAAATTTTGCTGCCTGCATCCTTCTGCAGAGGTCAATGGACAAAGACCTACCATTGATTCGAAACTTCGGAGTAGTTCTTGAGAATGCCTTGAGGATAGGCAGGGCGGTTGCAGCAACTTGAGTGCGGCGTGCGGAACGTCAAGCGGTGGTCCCGACGTCGTCATAGGCTTTATATATCCCCTGACTGCATGAGATTGACGGATAGAATGCCAACATGTGGCGAGGGATGTCGACCACCGTGCAGGGTGTCAGTCATAGCCCCAGCTCCGTTCGGGAGTCGAGCCGCCGCGACCCGACGTGCAACCCGAAGTGGAGATGTCGGGATATTGTGTACTATGCTCGTCGGATATGTACTATGCACAGAAGCCGAGTAGAATATTAATGGAATGGTTGCGGATATTGATGAAGGAGAGGATGTCATTCGAGTCGCGACTTGCTGCGAGACGCGGCGCGTGTCCATAAGCGCCTTTCTTCGCAACTCTCCTCCGTACTTGTCCATACAATTCCCGTCAGTACACCAACATCCTTCCAATGGCTTCACAAGACCGAAGTTAACTCCAATTATCATGGCTTGCGAGCGGGTGCTGATCTCGAGCACTTACGCGTCAAATTGACTCGCACGCGACGCCTTGCGGACTCCTGAACGGCGAGCGCAGCGGAACTACTCCTGCGGCCAGCGCAGTCTTCACCATGCAGGCTGTACGCGTACTGCGCAGTAGCGCAATAGTATGTGTAGCGACGGTGCATAATGCGGACATGGAACGCCAGCGAGCAGCCATGGCCGACCGCACCAGATTCAAAGCTCTATAGTCGACCTCTCCTCCACTCAGCAAGGACCGGACGCTTTGAAGTAGCCGCGGAGTTTGGTGTTCGTAGGACTGCTTTGGAACGTACAGGATGCTTTAGCTTGGATGGGATGCGGGCAGGGTCCACGCAAGGGTGTTATGGTGGGCGTGGCTCACTCGAGGTGCGTACTACTGATTATATGTGCGAATTCATCAACGCTCATTATCATGCAGGGCTCAAATCTCCCACGCAAGCAGTCGATTCAGCGAAGGCTATCCAAGAACCCATTTGGCTCGCGGGCTCAGTCACTCAAGGCCAACTGGTACAGAGGCACGAGAGTCGAACAGCGAGTTTAGGCGCAGGTCTGTGACCAATCTATACCTAGTCGTCGTCTGTCCGACTTATTGATCATGACTGCTGGTAGGCGGTCATCTATGTCGCGGATACCTGAAGACTGTCAGAAACCTCTCGCGTTCCTCCGAGCCGTGCTCTCCTGCCATCCCTGCGAACCTCACCAGTGCGAATCGCCGTTCAAGGACCGAGATGTCCATTCGCCTCACGATAAGCTCATTCCTGGTGGTCTTCATCATGGTTCTTTCGGTCAAGCGAGCTTGAGCGAAGCACTTGGCTATGCTTTGATTTGTACCGGGTGACCTTCACGTGCGCCGATTATGCCGTCTGAGGAAGACACGGGTAACGGAAGCTCTCGGGCCAGACGATATGACTTGGAGACATCCCCGATGCATGCGACGGTGACCTCCTCACCCACTTTCACTTCGACTGTTGGTTTCCTACTTCAACCGACGACGACGGGCACCCTCAATACCCAACCACGTCCATTCGACCGCGACCGTTTGCAGAATTAGATCCCGGATCTCCGTCGGCGTGAAGGTACAAGGGAAACTGTGGAAGCGCTTGTTCGTTAACTCTGACACCCTTTCCAGACTTGAAACTTTCCATACAGGCATTACGATGGTGTACTGCGATCGCTGCGATAGATACTTCAATAACCAAAATGCTCTGAACCAGTACATCAACAGCTCTTACAGGCACTGGATGTGTTGGGCCTGTGACCGCGACTTTGGTACTTGCGAAGCCAGGCTCCAGCACTGGACGAACAGCTCGCTGCACAACTACTGCCGTGAACATGAAGAGCACTTCGATAGTTACGACGAGCTGGAAGATCACTATGACGAGGAACATTTCTATTGCAGGGAGTGCGACTCAGAGATGGTGAGTGTGAGCTTGTAGTCGTCAGAGGTGGTAGATGGGCTGATGGAGACTGTTGCGCGTAGTTCTTTTCATCCTTGGAAGAAGAGGACGAGCACAAGGAGCAGGTACACTGGTACTGCGTTCCATGTCGGCGTATTTTCCAGAACGAGAACAACCTCCGGCAACACCAGAACTCTTCCACCCACAAGCCCAAGACTATCGTCTGTCCTGGACGAGGCTGCAAAAATGCCTTCATCACTCATTCCCACCTCGTGCTTCACCTCGAGTCCGGCACATGTCCCTCTGGTATGACGCGGCACAAAGTCGATCGGATCACCATTCAACGCGACAGCAACGGTATCATAACCGACCGCCGCCGACTCATCCAATACGGAGATGGCTCGTACCACAAACCGGCGATCATCGAGTCCTATGCGACGAAGCACTCGTGGAACGGGGACGCATACGAATGCGTGCTGTGCCACAAGACGTTCAGCCAGCTACCTTCGTTGAATGCGCATTTGAAGAGCCCGGCGCACGCGGACAAGATCTACCGTTGCCCTACGGTATTCAAAGGCTGCAGTACGCAGTTCCGGACGCTGAGTGCGCTGGTTCAACATGTCGAGAATGCAAGCTGCGGGATCAGGAAGTTTAGGGGGCCAATGAGGGATATGTTGGAGGACGTCACCAGTCGCATGCACCGGCTGACGTTCTGACTGGTGAGTGAGCCGACGAAGATGAAGGGAGCATTGGTCAGACTGGTGACTTCAAGAAGGACGAAATGTTCATGTCTCACGTATTGCAGTTCTAGAAATTGGGCGCAGGTCGCTGGACCAAAGGAAAAGATTTTATGTCGATCATTGTATGTTAGGTATTACTAAACGCCCATTCTATGCTACTGCTGCGTTGAAAATCCGCGGGAATCCCTCATCTCTCATGTGCTGACCAGGCTACGGGCCGAGTGAGGGTTGAAAGCGGCAAGGCGTCGGTGATCCGGCGCCCGGCGCTCCGTCGCGCCGCCGTTCCAGTGCCACTTCCGAGTCCCCCGGCTTCCCTTTCACTTTCGCGATACTTGCACTTTGACCGTCCTTGACCTTACACCATCTCATGGTCACCGTGGCCGCCACGATGCGCAAATAGGTGTGAGAAAGTGGCTCTGCCCGCAGCGGCATAGTACACTGCTTCGTATCATGATGAGGTGCGTTTCGTGAATTAATATTGCGAAGACCGCAAAGTATACAATATATACACTTTCTAACAAAGTGGGCCCCGCGGCTGGACTGATAGGATTATAAACTGAAAGCTCGGCGAACGCTGCGTATTGTGCACAGTAGTGCATGCCGGTCTTGAACGGGACCGTTGGAGCGATGCATACCAACCTGCAACCATGGGCTGCCATTCGACACCAGGCGGCATATGCCACAAATGAGGTGAGCTGCCCTTGA
>JAKOGH010000797.1:0-12559 GCA_024811115.1 Terana coerulea
CGACTTCATCCAGACTCTGAGGAGTATAACTGATTATCACAGGCAGCTTTCTAAGCATGGTAGAATATAAATAAATTTATTGCTCAATAAACAGCTCACGCACATTATGGCGAGTGCGCGTGGCGCTACGACCACCTTCCTCTTGAGAAATCTGCGGGTTTCAATTCTCGCTTGCGCGCACCGGTTCAGTGCTCCCAGCCGCCTTGCAAAGTATTATATTGTTATGATACGAAGGTGGTTGGTTCGAGCCTAGAGTAAGTTTGGACTATAGCATTTGCAGCAGCCCAGTGCCGCTGCCGGACCAGGGGCGACGGCACGGATTTCGACGCAAAGCTCTACAAGGGCGGTTTCGCATATCAGGCCTCTTTCCGTACTGGCCTAGCTGTCAACGAGCACGTGCGGAAGGCGGCCACACTGCAACACTTCACGTATCTCAACCTACCGGCAGGTCACACCAGTGGACTCCGCATACCCAAGGCAATGGTTGGTGGCGTCATCATGATCATCTATGCCTTTCCGCACTTGCTGGGATGGGCAGACACTTGCAACGGAAAGAGCGCTTTCGTGCATTTGGCGACAGTAGCTCTCCTGACTGGCGTGCTAACCGTGCCTTGCATAGTTGTTCGACTTTTCGTGCTTGACAGAGTTCTTCTACTGGTTGGTCTTCGATGTTCATGTTGGCTATTTTACCTCTGTTACATGCCGTAGTGGATATTTAGTAGTAGCAGCATAAAGCAGCTTCGAGCTGCGAGCAGATGCACTTCTTCAGCCGTTGTGATCGAGTTATTGGCCTCATATTGGTTGATTTTTCGAAATTTGCCCTTTCATACTTTGGTACTTTCAGGGCACGTTTGTGGATAGTCACTAGTGTTGCCGAAGTTCAGTTCAGTTCAGTTCGGGTCCATTTTTGTCAGAACCAAACCAGAACCAAGTGTTTAGCAGCCGAACCTGAACCAAACTGAACTGAACCAGTATGAACTGGTTCGGTTGGTTCAGTTCAGGGTTCGAACTGGTTCGAACCATTGAACCATGTATATATCAGCTTTACTCTGTCAAATCAGTATAATTGCAATGGTAGATTATAATAGAGTTATATATTGACATCCAGAAGAGTTTGTATAGTGCAAAAGCCTTACATTATGATGTTTTGAAGCTCAGTGTCTGATAGAGGCTGCCAGTTGCCTTTTTGGCAGCTATTGATGGCATCATATATACACCAAAACATAAGCAGAGTAACATTTGATGCTCAGTTTACAAGCACAACAATGAAAAAATAGTTTAGACATGCTATAGTAAGTAAGTTCATGTACTTTTCTCTATGAATCCCAGCACAAATACACTACATAACATATACATAGTTCATGGTTCGAACCGGTTCAAACTTGGTTCAGAGCGCGACAGCCATGCCCGAACCAAGAACCGAACCAAGTTATTTAGAGGCCGAACCAGAACCGAACCAAACTGAACCACACGGTTCGGTTCATCGGTTCAGGTTTTGAACCGCCGAACCGAACTGAACTTCGGCAACACTAATAGTCACCGTGGTTAGGTGTTTGTAGTATGTAGCTGTAAACGCGAACATCAAGGATTGCAATGTATATTTCATTCATGCATTTTTGTGTTGTTCAAACTCAGACAAGGAGTGATTCTGCCATTATTTCGACCTCGCGACGCAGCGAGCATTACAGCTTATATTGATTATTTCTGACCTGATACCACATTGCCAAATGCTCATTACCTTGAACTTAGACATGGGCCCGGGTCAGAGCTTAGTACTCAAAGACCATTCCAAATGCGCGACAAGAAGCTGAATAGTCCATCCAAAGGATGGCAGTATAGTACGACGTTATCATAAGATCCTGGTGGTTGCAGCATGACACTCCGACAGCTGTTCTGAGGTATCACAGCTGGAGAGTCGCGCGCTTCGCGAACATGCAGGAGGCGGTAACTGAGCTGCGACATTCTTCATGTCTGACGAGCACAGCGGCTCCTTTCTGTCCGCATACAGCCAGCCACCTATGCGCCATGCGCCGCCTCCTGAGTCGTCCGCAGCGATTGTGCTCCCAAAACATGTCAGCTTCCTCACCGCAAGCGGCACAAGCCAACACCCACCCTTGGCGTGCGCTTCAAATACTTCAGTGACTACCCAACGAGTTGTTAGCGAGCGAGTACTATTCAGAAGCGACATCACGGGCTTACCTCTGCACTGGAAATCTCCGGAGCCCCGCCTTCAACTTTGTTCTTCGACCGACAATGCGTGAGCATGCCGCAGCCCGAACAGTAGGACGCTGTGCGCGTCTCGACGGGCATCCATCGGTGCTTCAGGGAATTGAATAGGAATGTCAGCGTATGGACTCCACGTTCGAGCGGGGTATAAATCCTTCAAGCCGTGAATCAAACGTATGAGCTGGTAAGGGGAGGTGTGCTGGAATGAGAATGTACCAGTCAATGAACTCCGCCCATTTCCTTGCAATGTAGGCACTGTCTTGGCGGTGCGGTCGTATAGGTCCCAGCAACGTTGCATTCAGCAAAATCGCGGCTTAGTAGCACCGAGAGGCGGTCTGCTTCGTTGGCAGATATATCCCAAGCCCAGCAAGCCGATCCTGGCGTGGACACCTCATCAGCAAAACGTACAAGCACTGACGACTGATGAGCGCTGACGAGCACTGAGAGCGCTTGACGAATGGTTTGGAACCGAAGTTCGAGCCCTGCTGAAGCCGGACTTTTGCTAAATTTTGTATTTTCTTAGTTCCTCATGTTTCATAAGCTATGCTGGACATCAATGATGATGGTTTACTCACCGAAGCTTTGCTGCAAGAGACGGATGCAAGAGGGGTCAAAAACGTCTGAGAGCGCTCAAAACGACTACTGAGACTGGCGGGCGCTGACGGCACTGAAGGGACTGAAGCGCACTGAGATGGCTTCATCAGTACCTGTCAGTACCGTTCAGCGCCAATGCAACTTTGCTGATGCTCGAGGGATCATATCCGAGTGAAGAACGGCTTGGGGTGTCCTGTCTGATAAAAAGACACGGTCAAATTTTGCTGCCTGCATCCTTCTGCAGAGGTCAATGGACAAAGACCTACCATTGATTCGAAACTTCGGAGTAGTTCTTGAGAATGCCTTGAGGATAGGCAGGGCGGTTGCAGCAACTTGAGTGCGGCGTGCGGAACGTCAAGCGGTGGTCCCGACGTCGTCATAGGCTTTATATATCCCCTGACTGCATGAGATTGACGGATAGAATGCCAACATGTGGCGAGGGATGTCGACCACCGTGCAGGGTGTCAGTCATAGCCCCAGCTCCGTTCGGGAGTCGAGCCGCCGCGACCCGACGTGCAACCCGAAGTGGAGATGTCGGGATATTGTGTACTATGCTCGTCGGATATGTACTATGCACAGAAGCCGAGTAGAATATTAATGGAATGGTTGCGGATATTGATGAAGGAGAGGATGTCATTCGAGTCGCGACTTGCTGCGAGACGCGGCGCGTGTCCATAAGCGCCTTTCTTCGCAACTCTCCTCCGTACTTGTCCATACAATTCCCGTCAGTACACCAACATCCTTCCAATGGCTTCACAAGACCGAAGTTAACTCCAATTATCATGGCTTGCGAGCGGGTGCTGATCTCGAGCACTTACGCGTCAAATTGACTCGCACGCGACGCCTTGCGGACTCCTGAACGGCGAGCGCAGCGGAACTACTCCTGCGGCCAGCGCAGTCTTCACCATGCAGGCTGTACGCGTACTGCGCAGTAGCGCAATAGTATGTGTAGCGACGGTGCATAATGCGGACATGGAACGCCAGCGAGCAGCCATGGCCGACCGCACCAGATTCAAAGCTCTATAGTCGACCTCTCCTCCACTCAGCAAGGACCGGACGCTTTGAAGTAGCCGCGGAGTTTGGTGTTCGTAGGACTGCTTTGGAACGTACAGGATGCTTTAGCTTGGATGGGATGCGGGCAGGGTCCACGCAAGGGTGTTATGGTGGGCGTGGCTCACTCGAGGTGCGTACTACTGATTATATGTGCGAATTCATCAACGCTCATTATCATGCAGGGCTCAAATCTCCCACGCAAGCAGTCGATTCAGCGAAGGCTATCCAAGAACCCATTTGGCTCGCGGGCTCAGTCACTCAAGGCCAACTGGTACAGAGGCACGAGAGTCGAACAGCGAGTTTAGGCGCAGGTCTGTGACCAATCTATACCTAGTCGTCGTCTGTCCGACTTATTGATCATGACTGCTGGTAGGCGGTCATCTATGTCGCGGATACCTGAAGACTGTCAGAAACCTCTCGCGTTCCTCCGAGCCGTGCTCTCCTGCCATCCCTGCGAACCTCACCAGTGCGAATCGCCGTTCAAGGACCGAGATGTCCATTCGCCTCACGATAAGCTCATTCCTGGTGGTCTTCATCATGGTTCTTTCGGTCAAGCGAGCTTGAGCGAAGCACTTGGCTATGCTTTGATTTGTACCGGGTGACCTTCACGTGCGCCGATTATGCCGTCTGAGGAAGACACGGGTAACGGAAGCTCTCGGGCCAGACGATATGACTTGGAGACATCCCCGATGCATGCGACGGTGACCTCCTCACCCACTTTCACTTCGACTGTTGGTTTCCTACTTCAACCGACGACGACGGGCACCCTCAATACCCAACCACGTCCATTCGACCGCGACCGTTTGCAGAATTAGATCCCGGATCTCCGTCGGCGTGAAGGTACAAGGGAAACTGTGGAAGCGCTTGTTCGTTAACTCTGACACCCTTTCCAGACTTGAAACTTTCCATACAGGCATTACGATGGTGTACTGCGATCGCTGCGATAGATACTTCAATAACCAAAATGCTCTGAACCAGTACATCAACAGCTCTTACAGGCACTGGATGTGTTGGGCCTGTGACCGCGACTTTGGTACTTGCGAAGCCAGGCTCCAGCACTGGACGAACAGCTCGCTGCACAACTACTGCCGTGAACATGAAGAGCACTTCGATAGTTACGACGAGCTGGAAGATCACTATGACGAGGAACATTTCTATTGCAGGGAGTGCGACTCAGAGATGGTGAGTGTGAGCTTGTAGTCGTCAGAGGTGGTAGATGGGCTGATGGAGACTGTTGCGCGTAGTTCTTTTCATCCTTGGAAGAAGAGGACGAGCACAAGGAGCAGGTACACTGGTACTGCGTTCCATGTCGGCGTATTTTCCAGAACGAGAACAACCTCCGGCAACACCAGAACTCTTCCACCCACAAGCCCAAGACTATCGTCTGTCCTGGACGAGGCTGCAAAAATGCCTTCATCACTCATTCCCACCTCGTGCTTCACCTCGAGTCCGGCACATGTCCCTCTGGTATGACGCGGCACAAAGTCGATCGGATCACCATTCAACGCGACAGCAACGGTATCATAACCGACCGCCGCCGACTCATCCAATACGGAGATGGCTCGTACCACAAACCGGCGATCATCGAGTCCTATGCGACGAAGCACTCGTGGAACGGGGACGCATACGAATGCGTGCTGTGCCACAAGACGTTCAGCCAGCTACCTTCGTTGAATGCGCATTTGAAGAGCCCGGCGCACGCGGACAAGATCTACCGTTGCCCTACGGTATTCAAAGGCTGCAGTACGCAGTTCCGGACGCTGAGTGCGCTGGTTCAACATGTCGAGAATGCAAGCTGCGGGATCAGGAAGTTTAGGGGGCCAATGAGGGATATGTTGGAGGACGTCACCAGTCGCATGCACCGGCTGACGTTCTGACTGGTGAGTGAGCCGACGAAGATGAAGGGAGCATTGGTCAGACTGGTGACTTCAAGAAGGACGAAATGTTCATGTCTCACGTATTGCAGTTCTAGAAATTGGGCGCAGGTCGCTGGACCAAAGGAAAAGATTTTATGTCGATCATTGTATGTTAGGTATTACTAAACGCCCATTCTATGCTACTGCTGCGCTGAAAACCGCGGAATCCCTCATCTCTCATGTGCTGACCAGGCTACGGGCCGAGTGAGGGTTGAAAGCGGCAAGGCGTCGGTGATCCGGCGCCCGGCGCTCCGTCGCGCCGCCGTTCCAGTGCCACTTCCGAGTCCCCGGCTTCCCTTTCACTTTCGCGATACTTGCACTTTGACCGTCCTTGACCTTACACCATCTCATGGTCACCGTGGCCGCCACGATGCGCAAATAGGTGTGAGAAAGTGGCTCTGCCCGCAGCGGCATAGTACACTGCTTCGTATCATGATGAGGTGCGTTTCGTGAATTAATATTGCGAAGACCGCAAAGTATACAATATATACACTTTCTAACAAAGTGGGCCCCGCGGCTGGACTGATAGGATTATAAACTGAAAGCTCGGCGAACGCTGCGTATTGTGCACAGTAGTGCATGCCGGTCTTGAACGGGACCGTTGGAGCGATGCATACCAACCTGCAACCATGGGCTGCCATTCGACACCAGGCGGCATATGCCACAAATGAGGTGAGCTGCCCTTGACTATGATTTTAACGTCTATTCGGTTTGATAGGTACCCTGTGGCTAAGCTCAATTCATCACCACTTCGACTTCAGCTTGTGTTTCTTCACGCTTTCTGTGTTCTCAAGGAGATGCGACTACACTGCGCCGAATGTCTTGAGACATGCAAGTATCATTGCAATAATCTACTTCTTATCGGCTGATTTTCATGTGAAGGCCCATGATATCGCGTAGTGAGGAACAGATTCTCAGCAATGGAAGCTCTGATCCCACACAATAGAGCCTGAGAACGTTCTGTGTTACCGTTGTCTATCACCGACGACCACCCCGGCATTTTCAACACCGCCTATTCTCTTTCATTGACGACACTCAGGCTAAAGTAGGCACTCCTTCACATTCATCGTTCTCAACTCACTGGCCGCCCCTCGTTCTATGACGCCCTTGTCGAGTTGAGACTATCTCCGAACGTGATCAAGGCGCGTCTGGGAACGGTCCAATGTATCTTATACTCACTCTTGAACGTATAGCGGCGTACTGGACGACCAAAACCACTTGTACTGATACATCATGATATACTGCAAACACTGCCCGAAAGGTTTCATCGATCAGAATGCACTCAGCCAGCACATCAACGCCGTGCACTGGATGTGTGGGGACTGCGAGCGCGCCTTCAAATCTTGCAGTGTGAGGGAGCAACACTGGTCGACAAGTTCACGACACAACTGTCGCCAGCACGACAGGCATTTCGATAGGTACAGCGACCTGGAGAATCACTACGACGGCTCGGAGGAACACTACTATTGTAGGGAATGTAAAAGGTATGCCTTCACTCCGTCGAGTCGATTCTCGCGCACTGATCATGAGGGCTTTCGAACGAAGTTCTTCTCGTCTTTAGAAGAAGAAGAAAAGCACAAGGAGGACGAACACGACTACTGTGTCCCATGTCGGCGGGTTTTCCAGACCAAGAATGGACTCCGGCAGCACATGAAGTCCTCAAAACATAAGCACAAGACTATCCCCTGTCTTGCACACAGCTGCGATAAAGCCTTCATCACCCGCTCCCATCTCATCCTTCACCTCGAGTTTGGCGCATGCCCTTCCGGGGTGATGCGACACCACGTCGACCGCTGGGCTATTGCATACGACATCCACCGGGTCATCACGGATGAGGAGCGACTCGTCCGAGACTTCAGCGGCATATACCGCAGGCCGGCAACTGGAGAGTACGACGATGAAGATTTGTGGGACGGGCGTGCATACAGATGCCCGCTGTGTAGCAACACGTTTCCCAGCCTTCTCTCGCTGCAGGCCCATCTTAAGAGCCCGGTGCATGAGGCCAAAATATATCAGTGCTCAGCAGCGCGTGATGGGTGCGACGCGCATTTCTCGACGCTGAGTGCGCTAGTGCAGCACACGGAGAATACGAGCTGCGAAGTACGAATGCTCAAACAGCTCATCAGGGAGTTATTGGATTATGTGACTAATCGGATGGACGAGTGGTATTGAAGTAGACGAGGATGATAAATATGTATTTTTAAATGTGTGCTATACGCTGCCGCTCGTCCGAGTTGACTTGTGCCCATCGGCTCACGAAGCTAATCACAAGAGCAACCTAATCAGAACAAAACCCGGGCTTGTTAAGGACGACGGCGTGAGGGAGCAACAATGGAGAACACTTCATTCAACATCTGCAAGCCAGGGATCTGTGAGAAGCTCCTCTGCACTTGCTCTATCGAAAGGGTTAAGACGTAGACATCTCCGCATGAAAACAGCCGTCGAGGAAATGTCATCCTCTCCAAGGATATCATGCTTTCTCAGGCAAATTTCAAAGACCTGGTCCACCAGGTCTGGATGACCATACAGGTTACCTTGATTATAGAACGACTCAATATAAGCAATCCAGGCAGAGGAACGATGATGAATCAAGCACATACATGTATGATCGAACCATTTTCCGGCCCATCGGCTCACAGATAGTTGTTCAGCCATAAAATATTCGCTGCTGTAACAGATCATCTGATACAGCAAGCCGGCGTCCGCGTCCAATTGCACTGGCTTGAATAGCGGTGCGTACTTGAACAAGGATTCACCCGTGATCAGCTCGTACACCTAAATGGAGTTCATTTCAGCAACGAACCAACCCCAATCAGAAAGTCACTCACCAGACATCCAAACATCCATATGTCAACTGTCTCGTTCCAGGGCCCCCAAGAATAATTTCAGGCGGGCGAAGGGCTATGGGACACATAGAATTGCTCCTTATCTTGTCAACCAGTTGAGCTAAAGGAAGCTGTATGAGCAGCGAATAGCCATGGTGCAGATACAACAAAACATACCTTGACCGTAGTCGGCCAAAACAAAGGTGGTAGTCATGGCTTCATCCAGAGAGATGCAAGGCAGACGCTGCGACACTGCACTCTGGACAAGGACGCCATCCGCAGATAATTCCGGGGATTGTAGCGGGAAGGATCCGATTTGAGCAGCTTCTCGTAGTCGTCTGTCTTCAATGCGGTCGCGAACAAGATGTTGTCGCACTTGATGTCAGTGTGAATGACTCCATTCCTGTGGCCATGCGCAATGCCTCGAAGGACGTGCAGTAATATTCGCTTTGATAACCGGAAAGGCAGATATGGAGACTTATGGTGTGGCGCTGCCTTACCGTGCATGGATTTCAAGTACTGGACATCCCCGCCGTAGACATCGGTGACAAAGCACATATGCTTCCCCGCGGTTCCTTTACCGTCAATCCCAAAATCGGCGCGAACCTTGATCGTATGCTGAGCATACGGAGATGGCAACAGCAACCGTACCAGCACCCTGCGCTCGCTAGTCTGACCTTGAAGCAAGTGTTGTGTGGTATGACCTTTGAGGATTTTGATGGAAACATATGTGCCGCTGCAGGTTGATAGTTAGCGTCTGTACGCTCATACTAGAGAATAGTAAAGTACTTCTGGTCTCGAGCTAGCCACGTGCTACCGTTTGTGCCCCAGCCGAGCTTTCGAGTAATAATGTAACGTTTTTTGAGTCCAATGGCTTCTCCGAAGTCCAGTTGGGGCCATCCATATCCATCTCTAGCTGGAAGGCCGAGAGGCTCCTCCGCAAACTTGAGGCCTTTGTGGCGAGCCTGAGCGTTGGTTGACGACGCGCGCCCGGGGAGTCTTACGGGAAACAACGGGCGAAGTCCTGAAATCCTTAGACTTTGTAGAGAAGAAAACGATGTCAGACGTGGAACCATAATCTCCGAAGAAGCTGTGGATGGTGTGTGAGCGAGGGAGCAACCCAGTTTCGCTGCCCAAAGTGGCGAAGCGCCAATGGATCGGAAGCCTCCATGATCTCCTGGATACATGCGTCTATTCAGCCACAAGCTAGATCAGATCGAGTCGTTTGTGGCGTCCTCAGCTTTTTGCACTGGTCTTCAGGAAAGGTCGTCGCCGACCTGTGACTTACAAAGGCGGCTACTCATTTGCGCTTCCTCTACGAGGCCGCGAGACAACCTAGGTTTGGGGTCTAGACTAACAACAACGGCCAATTGGAACATAATTGGAAGCCACATAAGGTACAGATCAGTGAGTATAGAGGGAGACGGTGAAGCGAGTACTACTGGCGTTGTTAGGATGGCCAGCTATTCGACAGCGTCCGTGCGAGTTCGACTCCTGCTTCTCCGACCTGCACGACACTGGAGGTAGTAAAGCCCGAGCTATCATTCCAATACATTGAGCGAGAAGACAAGAACTAATACAGCAGTAAACAACAGCTTGGTATACACAGAACGATACCGCGCAAGCACAGACACAACAAATGTCCACCGTGACCCAAAGAAACATTATTCGCACGTTCACATCGCCTCCTTGAAGCTCTCCATCGCCCCATAGAAACCATACAGAGCCTTCTGGAGCTTCCTAACCGCATCGCTCGAATCCAGCAGATCACACGCGCTATGTGCATCCTCTACCACCTCGTCCAGCATCCGGGTTGCCGACTTGACACGGGTCTCATTTGTCAGACCCTTCTCGAGACGGTGGATGCAGCCCTTGACGGTCTGGACGGCCTCGACGAGGTCTTTGGAAAGAGCGGCCGCGTTGACGTCGACAAGGCCTGAGAACGTGTAGAAAGAGGCCCGCAGCCTGGTATATGCTTGGCCGAGAGGACTGTCCATGTCATCATTTGCGCCGCGATTCTGCGTCATTTCTGGTTTCCTTTCAGGCTGTGCGACGCCGTTTTGCCGCGGATTTGATGAGACCGCCTCGGCATTGCAACTTGGTGTCGTGGCAGACTGCGAAGGCGGAGGTTGTTGGCGAAGCCGCTTCGTCTGCACGTCCGCATCGATCGAATCCGAAGAAGGACTTCTCTTGCTCGTTGATCGTCCTACTGCGGCGGCTGCACAACAACGATTTAGAGCCACAGAATTATTTAAAAATGAAGACACCCACCAGAAAGTCTCGGCCTATGAGCCCGCACGGTTTCCTGCTCAGAGTCGACATCCATGGGCGCGTCCGCCGTTCTGCTCGACCCTTCACCGGCAGCACCACCTCTTCCCCTTCCTCGTCCGCCCCGACTGCCTCTCCCACCGCGGCTTCCCCGTCCGCCCCGACTTCCCCGCCCGCCGCGCGATCCTCGGTCCGTCGTGCTCGCGTCGCGCGCAGAGGCACTAGCACCGCGACCCCCACGGCTACCGCGCCCACCGCGGGACCCCGACCGCCGCGGGTGCGACGTACCGGGGCCGAGGCAGACTCGCCCTCGTCTCCAAGCTCGTCCTCCTCCGAGTCCTCTTCTGAGCCAGAGCCGCTCTCATCCTCCTCGTCGGAGCTGCTCACATCTTCGTAAGTATAACTCGTACCGTTCGGGCCTTTGTACCAAACTTTCCGCTGTGGCTGCGTCCGCCGGCGCGCTGGCTTGCGGTCCGCCCCCTGCTCCCCGTCGGCGCCGGTGTTGTCGTTCATCACGTCGATGCGCACGTTTCCGGGCTGCTCGCCCGACGGGCCCGCCACCGGCACTTCCGCGCTCGGTTCGACGAACGGGCGTTTAGAGACTGGGAGGGAGGAAGCCGTGGCGGCTCGGTCGAGAGTGATGCGGACGTCCTCGAGGGACCTCGAGAGCTGAGACTGGGTGTAGAGTTCGAACTGCGTCCAGGTGACGAAGGCGCAAATGGAGGGATATTCACAACTGTTGATGGATGCGAGCCAGGCGGGGGCGTGTTACGGATAGTTTGTGTAATATGGTGTGCGCGCTGTATCCAATGTGCCAGTGTTTCAACGGCAGGCTTTCGACCTTGACGTCGAACAGCGATTTTCTCAATCTGCTCCGATAAGGGCAAATCAATGAGCTTCCGTCAACTGGTAGGTAAATGCGTAGCTGCGTACCTCTGTCATGTTACGTTCACTCCACCAGTTATGATTCGCAGGGAGATCGGCTCCGACGAGACCCGCGACGTGGGCCATAGTGCCGCTGATGATAGCACGGTCGCTGTACCCACCCTCGAGGACGCTTACAAGCCGGCCTTGTGCGTACTGGTCCGCGAAGGCACACGCATCTCGAGTAAAACGATGATAAAAATCGGTCGGCACGTGACAAGGGCCAGGATATGCGTTCTCTTTTTCGTGAATCGAAGCGGTAAACCCACAGCTATGACATTTGTCGATATCAACAACAGCTACTAGGCTTGCAGGACAGTAATGACAAACCTGAGGAAGACAATTGTCTGCTCTGGTGCGGCCTGGGTGTCCTCCACGAACTTCTTCGCACCCGACAGCAGCTTGCTGTAACGTTCATCATACATTTTCCAGAAGTCGGCATCGCTGGTGTATGGCCGCATAACCACATTCTCGATCCACTGGCCGTCTTCACCGTGAAGCGATAGAGATGCCTTGTATGTGCTCCTCTCGTTGTCCTAAATTCGATGTTCAGTATCTTGCGGTTGCGAAGGGCCTGACCAAAAGTGCACTTGCCTTACCGGTATTACAGGGATACGTGTTGATGTCATGCATACTGCCATAAAATGCCTTCAGTCCGTTCTTCTGCTGGTTGAGTTCCTCGACAATTGTTTGTGTGCCATTGCCTACGTGATTTGCACACTTAAGGTTGCTCCGTAAAAACATGTGGAAGAG